>JAJPUD010011157.1:35214-56214 GCA_023553655.1 Myrmecobius fasciatus | reverse complement strand
TTTTTATTTTCCAGTGAATTGGTGATTTTTTCCAATTCACCAATTTTGTTTTTCAGTGAACTGTTTTCTTTTTCCAATTCTCCAGTCCTATTTTCCAGTTTTTGATATTTCTGTTGCCCTGATCTCAATTTATTTCCCCATTCTTCTTCTAGCTCTCTTTTGATATTCTTAATGCAATCTTCCAGGTAAGCCTTTTGAAAGGGAGACCAACTTAAGTCTGCCTTTGTGGCTTCATCTGGGATTGTTTTCATAATGTCAGGATCTGGGGACTGTTTTATTTTTTCTCCGTAAAAGCTTTCTATGGTGAGAGCTCTCTTCTGCTTCTTGCTCATGATTTAAAGTTGGGATATTGGTCAAAAGCAGAGAAAACTGCAACAATTTGTATTTGCCCTGGGGCAGTTTGCTGAGTTGACCTCTGGTCTGAGGCTGGTCGGGCTAGATTCGCACTAGGACCACGTTTTCAGCTGCTGTCAATCCACCCTTTACCAAAGGCAGATCTGCCAAAGCACCTGCCCGCAAGCAGATTAAAGTGGCCCAGGCGTCTCCCAGGGGCTTCGTGGGTGCCTAAAATCCACTCCTCTATCGCAACCCTGACTTCTGCCCCGGATGGAGTCTGGTTGCGACCATCGGCCGATTTCCCCTGAAGCTAACCTTCTCTGGAGTTCTTTCAAGGTAGATTTTTGAGAAAAGTGTGTTGTAGTCCAAATGTTTGGCGGCGCCCTCACTCAAAAACCAGTTGGAAGGCTCACTTTTTCTGGGTTTGAGGGAAGGTCCCAGGAATTCACAGAGAAGGCTGTCTGCAGGTCACCATCTTGGCTCCGCCCCCCTGGATAGGATATTCTTGACTGTAATCCAAGTTCCTTTGCCCTTCGGAATATCTGGTTCAAGGCCCTTAGATCCTTCAATGTGGAGGCTGACAGATCCTTTGTGATTCTAATTATTGATCCTCGGTATTTGAATTGTTTCTTTCTAGCTGCTAGCAGAATCTTTTCCTTGGTGCTGTAGTCCTGAAATTTAGCCACGGTATTCCTTGGGGTTTTAATTTTGGGGTCTCTTTCAGGAGGTGATCGGTGAATTCTTTCAATGGTGACTTTGCCTTCTGATTCTACACTCTCTAAGCTCATAACTACAACCCATTTTAAATTATTTGTGTGAGAATATATAGACATATTAATAAAAAACATTCCCTAAAGAAAGAAAATATAAATTTGTGTTATGGATTCCGGTTGATATTTTCAAATTCCTGGCAAGTAGTCTTACGGTAGTTTATAGTTAATAACTATACTCTACATACTTTTTGGATTATAAAATAAAGTTCCATTGGAAAATGTTTTCATAGGTTTAGAAAAAAACTGAAAAAATGTTAGAGAAAATACAGTATTTTGTTAATTTCCACTAGGGGACACAGAGGAGAAAAGTAGATTTTAGAGGTGAACAGATGGTTGGGAAGGCAATATCTAAAGAGATAAGAATTTCTAGACATTTGCTAGAGATAATTGAAAATACAGCATAAGCCTAGTTACCCCAAGTCTTGAGAATAAGAAAGGTTACATGGATTTCTAAGAGTTAAATTAAAAAACAAAAACAAAAACAAAAAGAAAACAAAACAAACAAACAAACAAAAAAAAAACAAGGAAGGTAATGAAATCTTTAACAATGGTCTGTCTGATAGCCCTCTAATTAATTCTTTGGTAGCATGAAAATTTATAAGATTAGGGGGAGTGGCAAAGTAGAGGAAACATTCAATTAAGCTCTCAAAATTATTCTCTGAACAACTACAATAATGCCTCAAATCATATTCTGGAATAGCAAAGCAACCAAAAGATCAGGAATTTATATGTCACCAATTTAAGATTTCATAAGAGGTGAGAAAGAGATCTGTGACAGAGGGTGGAAGTAGATGGTGGTGACAGAAATAGCAGAAGCTTCAAAAGATCTCAATCAAAACACAATAAAGGGTCTGGAAACTAGTCAGAAAGAGATTACAAGGACCACAGTACTGAACATTAAACCAGATACTGACAACTTCCATTAACTACATTTACAGTTAAAGGACAAAGAGAAGCACTTTCAGAACAGAAAAAGTAAAGGTGTAGTTTGGGATAGTTGTAATTATTAAAAAGTTTTTCTTTTCATGAAAACTTAAATTTATTTTTGAAACCATTATTCAGAATTTTTCTTTAAAAATGCCTATTATTCATTCTTTTGCACCATAAAATTCTTCACCTCAAGTGGCAACTTCTATAATGTACAAAGCAGAGAATTACCATCTAATGAATGCCTTAAGATTTGAATAATTTCTTTGAAAAGAACTTCCTAGTGACTAAATTGAAAACAATTTTATTATGTCTTATTTAAGGTTCTTTATGTTTACTGATTTTAACTTTTTAAAGTTTGAGTATACTATACATTAATAGTAGATAGTTCATCATACAATGCTTTTAGAATTTTATGCTTGCCAATTTCTCACTCTCTAAAATGTCTTTTATTCATTTTTTAGTTAAAGCAGGAGAATTCAGAAACAGCTTAAGGGAAATCCTGGTTCAGAGTAATTTTCTCTCTACTTAGAGTAGATACAATTCTGAACTTTCATATCTAAATATACATGATTAACTAAAAAGTAGCATGAATGTTTTTGTACTCATAAATTATTTTAATTATACTTTTGAGGTACAATTTTGAAATTCAGGAAAACATTAAGTTTTGTACACTTGTATTTCAGCAACATATTGAAAAAGTCTTTCATACTACTTTGTTGGACATGAAGAAGCAATGTTGCCTAGAGAATAATGGAATTAAGTAGAACCCTACTTGAGAAAGTATTTCTATTTTTGTAATATCAATCATAAGAGTTTTGGCTCTTCTGAAATGTACTAGATATCTATCCTTAGTCATATATTTATGAATATTTTCCAACAACATCTTAGTTTAAGAATTAAAGACATACTTGCTAAATTTGAGATTATATCAGTTTGAGTTAAAAAGTTGGCATGCTATATGACAGTTTGTAACCAGAAAAAGTATTTTGTCTTGAATAAGAGGTATGAATTGGAAAAAGATTAGCAGCAATGGATACAAAACATTTTTTAAAATCAATTTTGTAATGCAGAATAGGAGTGCAATTCTTAGGCAATAATTTAAGATAATAGAATTTGAAGATCTTTGTGGAAAGTAAAATCAATATGAGTTAAAGGTAAATAATGGCAAGCAAAACAAAACAAAAACAAACAACAACAAACACTTCAAGAAGCCACTCTAAAGGAGTCTTCTGATCAGTGATTTTATACACACATACACATATATGTGGGGGATATATATGTATGTATGTACATATTATCTTTTCTCAACATATGACCCTAAGTACCCAATATTTTCCAATTTTTTATATAAAAATTCTATGTTCTATCTGCTACAATGTTATTCTCCCTTTCACTTATCAATAGTCATTATGATGCAATATGGAGATTCCTAGATTTGCAATAAAATGATAAAAACACCTGGGTCAAATTTGTCACACTGTAGGATTTCAAATACATTGAGTCTCTATTGTCTCAACTGCAAAATAACAGTATTGAAAATGATCTCAAAACTCCCTTTCATTTCTAAATATTTTAAGTGATTATAGTAAGTACCTCACAGAGATCTTTTTAAACAAAATTCCATGTTTTAATATTGTGTAAAAAACAGTGTTGGCAACTAGGTGGTGCAATGGATAGGCACAGGGCCTAGAGTCAAGAAGACTCCTTTTTAACAGAGTTCATATCTAATCTCAGACACTTACTAGCTATGTGACACTGATGAAGTGGCTTAACCCATTTGTCTCAATTTCCTCATCTATTTAAAAAAAATGTTTACAAAACAATATCTATGGAGAATTAACTAGAGGCACTATGGTAGATATAGTAATCAAAATAAGATTCTGCTCACAAAGGTATGCCTGTTATTCACTATCCTATGTTGCTTCTTTACATATTTAAGTTAAAGATAAAAATTTTTGACAAGAATAAAAATCAGAATTTCTTCTTCAATTCTACACTGTTTCTTAAGTTCAATAATATTACATATAATTCTAAACAATGCAGTAATAAGTAATAGAAAGTAGAAAATGCAATCAATAAGTTATCTGGTCTGCAATATTAATTGACCACATCTATTTGGTTACTTATAGATGAAAAATATATCACTTTAGTCATTTCAAGACATGTACTGACTCCATTATTCCCATGTGTCTTACATAGGATATTAGATAATTTTAATAACAATTTCATTTTATTATAGTATATGAGATATAGAAAGAACTCACTACTTTTTCTAATAAAATTTTAATTTATTTCATAGTCCACATTATTTCATTATTACATATGTTTTAAGTTGTCTGAGATTTTGATTCAAATTTCATACAAATATATATTTTTAAAGATACACATATATTTTATAAGTACAAATCTAATATACTTTTTAGAAATTGTAATAGTAAAAGAAAGTAAGAGACAACAGTTTTCTCATCTGAAATTTTTGTTATATAAATTAACTTTTGAATGTAAAAAAAAAATTTCTGCAAATGTTGCAACAGTGAACACTTTTTTTACAAGTTCTTAAAATAAAGTTTTATAAAAAGTAGATTGGTTTTGAAGAAAGGAATAAAGGTTTTCATCCCTTAAAGAAAAATCTGGAAAATTACTGGATGGTACATGGGAAAAAATGGTCAATCTAGTTCTAATTTCTAAAAATTTCTTCACCTGCATGAATTTCCTGAAGAATAAAGAAAGCTATCTCACTAAAATTTAAATAAAAAAAAACAAAAGTATTTGTATGGTTATTAGGGAATTATCATCAGTAAAAAATAAAAAAAAAACAATTAAAAACACCCTCTTTTATGCAGACTTTAAAAACCCTTCACAACTAGGGCAATCCTATCTATTAAGGTAAAGAATCTCCTTTTATTACCTAGTCAAAAAAAAGTCTAAATAAATGATACAATGAATGAATGAATGAATCTGAGAGGGGAAGATGCTCAGGGTTTCTGAACAAAGCACAAATGACTGCTATTTACTTTCAATCTGAGTCAATCAAGACCCAAATAATGACCAAATGGGGTTTGATCTAGGACCTACTGGTGGCCAATTAGAATCAGATTGGCTTTGGTCCTTAAGAAAGAAATCTACCAATAAACCCCAAGTTATCTTGGAGGGGTTCAGAGGTGCAAAAGGCAAAAAATGCTTATAAGAACATATATAAGTAAGGATATGGTACCATATGTGGACAGAAGGAAGGAAGAAGGAAATATGGAAAGGAAAGAGGGGGAAAGAGAGGGAAGAAGGAAGAGAGGGAGGATGGAAGGAAAAAAGGAAACGTGTGGTAATGGTCACTGCCCTCCCACCCAATTGATTAATCAGAGACTTGGCTTAGAAGAGGCAAAGGAAATTTATTGATTTCTCATGAGAAAGGAAACCCCCAAGTGTTGACCAAAATGGGTTCAGCAAGAGAATGCAAGAGTGCACATTTATCAACGGGTTTATATAAAGCCTAAAGAAGAGTCTCCTCCCTCCAGAATATCTGGAGGAATATCTATGACATCCAGAAAGAGATCCCACCAAGAAACTCCAAGGAACATTATTGCAATACTTCAAATTATACTCTCAAGGAATAAAAATACTGCAAACTATCAGAATAAAACAATTCAGTTATGAAGGAGCAATAGTGAGAATTACCCAGGATCAGAGAGCATCTATAATAAAATATCAGAAGACCTGGAATACGATTTTCCAGAAGACAAAGGACCTGGGGTTACAACCAGGAATTAACTATTCACCAAGACTAAGTATCTTTCAGGGGAGGAGATGGATCTTCAATGAAGTAAAAGACGGTGTCATTTCTGTTAAAAAAAAAGTATACAGAAAGTTTGAGCTTCAAACACAGGATTCAAAAGAAACATAGAAAGGTAAACAGGGGAAAATAGATATTGTTATTTAAAGATTAAACTACTGAAATCCCTAGAAGAGAAAATAATATCTATAACACAACTGTATCCGTTATTGGAGCAGTTAGAGGTGGCATCATATGAACAGAGGGGTGTGATTTTGAATGAACTCTAATGAGATGATATCATAGAAAAAGACATTAAGGGCTAGAAAAAAAGTCTGTACTGGAAAAAAAGAAAGGGGAGGCATCATGGAACAATTAGCTCACATGAAGAGGCACAAAAGACCTATTGAAATAGAGGGAAAGAATGAAGGGAAATGATCATTGTCTGAAGCTTAATCTCATTGGTTTTGGCAAAAGCAATTTGATCATTCAGTAAAATATACAAATTTATCTTACTCTAGAAAGAAATAAAAGGAGAAAAAGGAAAGAAAAGGGAGGGTTAGATAGCATGGAGGGTAAAAATCCTACGAGGAAATAGTAAAAGAATGGGAGAGGGGTTATACAAGGGAAGGCAGGTGGAAGTTGGGGTGGATTAAAAACAAAACACTAGTAAGGAGCGACAGGGAAAGAGAGAACAAATATATACAAAGGGTAGAAAAAAATGGAAGGAAATTCAGAGCTGGTAATCATAACTGAATATGAATGGGATGAACTCTTCAATAAAATAGAAGTGAATAGCAGAGTGGATTAAAAAAAAGAATTCAAATATATGTTGGTTCCAAAAAATATATTTGAAACAGATATACATTAAGAGTAAAGGTAAAAGGCAAAAGAAGAATTTATTATGCTTCAGCTAAAAAAAATCAGGGGTGGCAATTTGATCTCATAAAGTAAAAGTAAAAAATGGATCTAATTAAAAGAAATAAGGAAGAAAAGTACATCATGGTAAAGGGTACCATAAAAAGTGAAGTATTAATGATATTTAATGTATATGCACCAAGTGTTAGGGCATCCACATTTTTAGAGAACATGTAAAACAAGTTAAAGGAAAAAATAGCAAAAAACATATTAATGGAGGACCTCAACCTTCTGTTCTCATAATCAGGTAAATCTAATCACAAAATAAACAAGAAAGAAACTATGGAGATTAATAGAGAAGTACATGGAAACTACACAAAAATTGACCATATGTTAGGGCATAAAACCTCACAATCAAATGTAGAAAAGTAGAAATGTTAAATGCTTCCTTTCCGGACAAGGACCAAATAAAAATAATATTCAATAAAGTGGGGAAAGATAAACTAAAACCAAATTGGAAATTAAATAATCCAATTCTAATTAATGAATGGATCAAACAATAGATCAGAGAAACAATCCATAATTTCATCCAAGAGAATGACAATAAGGAGACAACATACCAAAATCTATGAGAAGCAGCCAAAGCATTTCTCAGGGAAAATTTTATTTGTTTAGTGACTTGAATAAAATAAAGGAAGAAGAGATCAGGGAATTGGACAGGCAACTAAAAAAGCTAGAAAAAAATAAAAATTCCAATTAAATATCAAATTAGAAATTATGAAAATCAAGAGATTAATCAAATTGAAACCAAGAAAACAATTGAACTAATTAATAAAATTAAGAGTTAGGTTTTTTGAAAAATCTAGCAAATTAGATTAATCTTTGGCTAATTTAATTAGAAAAAGGAAAGAAAAAAAATCATCAGCATCAAAAATAAAAAAGGTGAACTTACCACCAATGAAAAAGAAATCACAATAATTAGAAGCTATTTTGCCCAACTGTATGTAAGTCTTACAATCTAACCAAAGTGGATGAATATTTATAAAAATTTAAATTGCCTAGATTAACAGAAGAGGAAATTAATTACTTAAATAGTACCATATTACAGAAGAGAAATTAAACTAGTCATCAATTAATTCTCTAAGAAAAAATCTGCAGGGCCAGATAGATTTAAAAGGGAATTCTACCAAACATTTAAAGAACAATTTATTCCAATATTATGTAAACTATTTGGAAAAAAATAGGTAAAGAAGAAGTTCTGCCAAATTTCTTCTATGAAACAAATGTAGTGTTGATACCTAAGCCAGGTTGGGTCAAAACAGAGAAAGGAAGGTATACACAAATCTCCCTAATTAATATGAAGGCAAAAATTTTAAATAAAATATTGGCAAAAAGATAACAGCAACTTGTCAGCAGGGTAATACACTATGAACAAGTGGGATTTATACCAGGAATGCAAGAGATATTAAATAATAGTAAAACTATTGCCATAATCATCTATATGAACAATAAAATCAACAGAAATCATATGATAATCTCAATAGATGCAGATAATACTTTTGACAAAATACAGCAATCATTCCTATTTAAAAAAACACTAGAGAACACAGGGATAAAGAGTTTTCCATAAAAATAATAAGCAGCATTTATCTAAAACCAACAAGCCTTCTTTGTAACAAAGAAAAGCTGGATGAATTCCCAATAAGATCAGGGGTGAAACAAGGATGCCGATTATCACTACTATTATTCAATATTGTACTAGAAAAGCTGACTCTAGCAATAAGAAAAGAAAAAAGAAATTAAAGAAATAAGAATAGACAATGAGAAAATAAAACTTTGACTCTTACATGATATACTTACAGAATCCTAGAAAATGATCCAAAAAACCTCTTGAAACAATTAACAGCTTTAGCAAGATGTAGAAAGATAAATTCTCATTTAAAATAAATGCAGAAACTTCATTTGGAAGAATGAAAGGTCAAGGATGTTAAGTGGATTAATGAAAAAAAAAGGCAGATGAAGGTGGCCTTGCTGTACCAGATCTAAAACTATATCATGAAGCAGCAGTCATCAAAACCATTTGATAGTGGCTAAGAAATAGAGCAGTCAATCAGTGGCATAGGATAGGTTATCAGGACAATCTAGGCAATAACTTTAACAATTTAATGTTTGATAAACCCAAAGACCCCAGCTTTTTGGATAAGTACTCACTATTTGGCAAAAACTCCTGAGAAAATTGGAAACTAGTGTGGAAGAAATTAGGGTTTGACCCATACCTAACACCACATACCAAGATAAGGTCTAAATGGGTTCATGATCTAGATATAAAGAGTGATATTGTAAGCAAATTAGAGGAACGTAGTATAGTTTACCTCTCAGACCTGTGGAGATGGAATAAATTTATGTCCAAACAAGATCTGGAACTCCTAATTGAACACCAGATAGATAATTTTGATTATGTTAAGTTAAAAAGTTTCTGTACCAACAAATCTAATGCAGACAAGATTAGGAAGGAAGCATCAAATTGGGAAATCATCTTTACATTTAATGGTTCTGATAAAGACCTCATTTCTAAAATATATAGAGAATTGTCTCATATATATAAGAATTCAAGCCACTCTTTAATAGATAAGTGGTCAAGGGATATGAACAGACAATTTTCAGAGGATGAAATTAAAACCATTTGGAGTCATATGAAAAGTTGCTCCAAATCACTATTGATCAGAGAAATGCAAATTAAGACAACTCTGAGGTACCAGTACACACCTGTCAGATTGGCTAAAATGACAGGAAAAGATAACGATGAATGTTGGAGGGGATGTGGGAAAACTGGGACACTAATACATTGTTGGTGAAACTGTGAATGGATCCAACCATTCTGATGAGCAATTTGGAGCTATGCTCAAAAAGTTATCAAACTGTGCATACCCTTTGACCCAGCAGTGTTTCTATTGCGCCTATATCCCAAAGAGATCTTAGAGGAGGGAAAGGGACCCACATGTGCAAGAATGTTTGTGGCAGCTCTTGCTGTAGTGGCTAGAAATTGGAAACTGAAGGGATGCCCATCAATTGGAGAGTGGCTGAACAAATGATAGTATATGAATGTTATAGAATATTATTGCTCTGTAAGAAATGACCAGCAGAACGATTTCAGAGAGGCCTGGAGAGACTTGCATGAACTGATGCTGAGTGAAACAAGCAGAACCAGGAGATCATTATACACAGCAACAACAATATTACATGATGATCAATTTTGACGGACATGGCTCTCTGCAACAAAGAATTGTCTCAAACCAGTTTCAATTGTTCACTGAAGAAGACCATATACACTCAGAGAGAGGGATATGAAATATAGACTACAACATAACATTTTCATGCTCTCTATTTAGGTTTGCTTGCATTGTCTTTCCTTTCTCTGATTTTCTTTTTTTTTCTTGTAGATAGGAATTTTTTTGCACAACTTGTCAAGTATTTCAACATTATTAACATGTAGTGGACTTCCTGCCATCTAGGGGAGGAGAGGGGCCTGGGGGTAACATTTTTAATGGAAAGCTTTGTAAAGATCAATGCTGGGGAATTACCCATACATATGTTATACAAATAAAAAGCTTTAATAGAAAAAAATAAAATAACTGCAGATAAAATAAAATATGTGGGTGTCTCCTTGCCAGGACAAACCCAGGAATTATATAATTACAATTACAAAACACTTCTAATACAAATATATTCAGATCTAAACAATTCTCTCACTTGAATTTTAAAGTCTTTTCTGATTTCTTTTATATATATTCTGTTCTGGACAGGAAGCCATTTGACAATTTTCTTTGTGGTAGAAAAGCTTTTCTTTACTATCCTTCTCTGAAGATGAATCCTATTGTTCCCTATTGCTATTGAACACTTCCAAGGTTGGGTTCTTTTTTCTTTGCCTGTTCAATATTATTATTAAATAAGAAATATTAGTGTAAGCATCTCTAAACTTGAAGTTGCAGGGATAGTGTCTCTTACTTTACTTAAGCTCTCCCCTTTTACTTGAGACCCCAAACCAAAGGCTCTGTTTTACTGCAAGTGCTCATAGCTACCATCTTTGCCCACTGCTTTTGCATATACTTTTTTGGCTTCTTCTCACACAGGGCCCCATTTTTATAGCACAACTGTTTTTGTTATCCCTTCTCAGCAAAGCTTTTCTCAATCTTCCCAGATTCAGACCCCTGATTTCTCATGCTGTCTGAGAGGTGAAAGTTTCTATGCTTCTGTCTAAAACTTCAACCAAACCCAAGTAGCCTCAAGATTCTCCACTTAGCGTTTCTATGAAACCAGCCTGGCAATGCTTGAACTTCACACTGGTCAATGCCCAAATTGGGGCTTTTCTTTGGGCTTTATCAAATTATCCTAGGAAAACCTGGAAGTGCCTCAAGTCTTCTGTGTTTATCTTGTTTGCCTTGAAGTACAAATTTGTGTGGGGGTGGTTTCTGTGGGAAATCTGGAGAGCTTGAAATTTTCTGACACACTATACCATTTTCTCAGATTTCTCCCTCAAAACTATCATTCCTTAGAGATGACATGATGGTATACTCGAATTATATTTGGAGCATCAATAAAAAAAAAACTTGAAACAATTAACAGCATTAGCAGTTATAAGATATAAAATAAATTCATGAAGATCACCAGCATTTTTATATATTACCAACAAATCCTAGATGCAAGAAATATAAAGAGAAATTCCATTGAAAATAATTTTAGGCATAAAATCTGTGTTAACCAACTTATTAAGGAACTATAGGAACTCAATTTAGAAACCACCTTTTAAACATAAATCAGATCTAAACAATTTTAAAAATATTAATTGCTCATGAAGAGAGCAAGATAATATAATAAAATAACAATTCTATCTTAATTTATTTATTATGGATTATATCAATTAAACTACTAAAACTTCATTTCATAGTCAGAAAAAGATAGAAACAAAATTCATCTGAAACAAAAGAACATTAAGAAAATTGTGGCAATTAATGAAAAATGCAAAAGAAGGCAGTCTAGTCATATGTGATCTAAAACAACATAATAAAGTGGCAATCAAAATCATTTGGTACTAATTAAGAAATAAAGTGGTGGATCAGTGAAATAAATTAGGTACACAAGACATAGTAGTCAATTTATAGAACCCTATTGTTTGAAAAATCCGAGACAGTAACTTCTGTGATAAAAGTTCACAATTTGGCAAAAACTGCTGGGAAAACTGAAAAAAAAAAGTATAGTAGAAAGTAGGCAGAGACCAGCATCTCACACCTAATACCATACTAAAGTCAAAAAAGGTACACAATTTAAGCATAAAGGATGACATCATAAGCAAATTTGCAAAGGTAGGAATAGTTTATCTGTCAGAGAAAGGAGGAATTTATGATCTAATAAGAAATAGATAATATTATGAAAAATGGTGGAAAATGTTGATTACTTTAAGATAAGAATGTTTGGCACAAACAAAATCAATGCAAACAAGATTGGAAAGAAAACAGAAAATTGGAAGTAATTTTTATACCCAATTTTGATAAAGATCTCATTTATAAAATATATATAGAACTGACTCAATTTATAAGAATACAAGACAATCCCTATTTGATAAATGATCATGGATATAATCAGAAAGTTTACAGATGAAGAAATAAAGTAATTTATAATAATATGGAAAAAATTCTCTAAATCATATTGATTAAAGACATGCAAATTAAAGCCACAATGAGGTTCCATCTCATACCTATGAGATGAATAAGATGATAAATCTTTGAAGGACCATGGGGAAACTGGGACACAAATGCATCCCTGCTGAAGTTGTGAATTGATCCAACTCCTCTGGAGAGCAATTTGGAACTATGCCCAACAGCCATAAAACTGTATATCATTTTAATTTAGCAATATCATTACTTGGTCTATATACCAAAGTGATCATTCAAAAAAGAGCTGGAGGAAGGATTTTCATGTAGAAAAATATTTATAAGTAGTCTTTTTGAGGTGACAAAGAATTGAAATTTGAGGATTTGTCCATCAATTGCAGAAAAGCTAAACAAGTTTTGGTATATAAATGTAACGGAAAACTCATTTTATAAGAAATTATGAGCAGATAGATTTCATATAAATCAGGAAAGATTTAGGTGAAATGTTAAGGGAAGTGAGCAGAAGCAGAAGAACATAATATATCGGAACAGCAAAATTGTGTGATGATCCATTATGACACTATGATAGCTCTTTTCAGTAGTACAGTGGTCCAAGACAGTTCTTAAAAACTTGGAATACAAAATGCCATTTGCATGCAGAGAAAGAACTATTCAGTTTAAGGCAGATTAAGGAATGTGATTTTTAAAATTTATTTATTTTAATACACATTGTTTTATGAATCATTTTGGGAAAGAAAAATCATAGCAAAAGGGAAAAGCCATGGAAGAGATCAAAAACAAACAAAAAAACAAACAAACCCAGAAAACAAAAAGTGAACATAGTATGTGTTGTTTTATATTCATTGAACCACTAAGAAGAACCAAGTCTTTCATAGTTAATCATTGTACACTCTTACTATTATTGTGTGCAATGTCTTTCTGGTTCTACTTGTTTCTTTAAACATCAGATTACGTAAATCTTTCCAGGCCTTTCTAAAATGTACTTGATCATCATTCTTATACAACAATCATATTCTTGTTATCTTCATAAACCGCAACTTATTCAGCCATTCCCCAATTGAAGGCTACAAGAAAAGGCACTGCTCCAAACATTTTTGTCCATGTAGGCCTTTCCCCCTCCTTTATACTTTCTTTGGTATACAAACCAGGTACTGGCACTGCTGGATCAAAGGGTGTGCACAGTTGATAGCCCTTTGAGTATAGTTCCAAAGAGGTGTCCAGAATGTTTTGACTGTTTAAGAATTCCACGAACAATGAATTGGTGTTCCATTTTTCCTGCATTCTCTCTAACATTTGTCATTATCTTTTCCTGTCATCTTAGCCGATCTGAGAGGTGTGAGATGGTAGTCAGATTAGTTTTAATTTGCATTTTTCTAATCAACAGTGATTGGGAGCATTTTTTTCATATGATTTTAATGGCTTTATTTTTATCATCTGAAAATTTCTTGTTCATATCATTTGACCATTTATCAATTGGGGAATGATTTGTATTCTTCTAAATTTGACACCGTTCTTCATATATTTTAGAATGGTTCTTCTCAGTGGTTCAATGATCTGAAGCAAATCCGATAGACTTTATGTAGAAAATATAATTTGCACCCAGGAAAAGAATTATGGAGATTGAATATAAAATATATTATCAGCTATAATCTCTTTGCAAATATTTTATTTAAAAATTTTGCATCAATATTCACTAAGGAGAGTGACTGTAACTTTCTTTCTCTATTTTGACTATTCCTGGTTTAGGTATCAACACCATATTTGTGTCATAGAAGGAATTTGGCAGGACTCCTTTGTTACCTATTTTCCCAAAGAGTTTGCATAGAGTTGCAATTAATATAATTCTTTAAATTTTTGGTAGAATTCACTTTTGAATTGACCTCAGAATCAGTAATTTGTTATTTAATTGGGGTTTTAAATTAGTTTTAACATATGTATTTTAGTTGCATGCCCAATTCATTGATTCCCTCTTTCTCTATTTTATTTATGTAGCTATTTAGAGATATAAAATTTCCTCTAAGAACTGTTTTGGCTGTATTCTCTATGTATGTTTTGGCATGTCATCTCAATATTGGCATTCTCTTGGATGAAATCACGGATTGGTTCTGTGATTTTTATTTGTCCCAGTCATTTTTTAGAAGTAGATTGTTTTATTTCTAATTGATTTTAGTACCCTTTCCCTGCCCATTTATTGAATATAATTTGAAGATTGAATATGTTTTATTGCATTGTGATCTGAAAATAAAGCATATGGGGCAGCTAGGTGGCACAGTGGTAAGAGCACCAGCCCTGAAATCAGGAGGACCTGAGTTCAAATCTGATCTCAGACACTTCCTAGCTGTGTGACCCTGGGCAAGTCACTTAACCCCAATTGCCTCAGCAAAAAGCAAAAAAAAAAAAAAAAAAAGAATGAAAGAAAATAAAGCATATACTATTTCTTCCTTTTCCCATTTGATTGTAAGGGTTTTATGTCCTAATACATATTCAGTTTTTGAATATGTGCCATGTACTGCAGAGAAAAAAGTGCATTCATTTTTATCCCTATTCAGTTCTCACGAGTGGTGTATCATATCTAGGTTTTCTAGGATTACATTAATCTCCCTAGTTTCTTTCTGCTTATTTTGTGGTAAGATTTATCTGATTCTCAGAGGGGAAGGTTGAAGTTCCCCACTACTATAGAGTTCCTATCTTTTTCTTCCTGTAATTAACTTAAAATCTTCTCTTGGAATTTGGCTCCTCTAACACGCGGTACATATACATTTAGTATCTTTACTACTTCATTATTTAAGGTGCCCTTTATCAAGATGCACTTTCCCTACTTATCTCTTTTAATAAAAGTTAATTTTTACTTTTGTTTTATCTGAGATCAAAATTATTCCCCGTTTTTTTTTTAACTTCAGCTGAAGCATAATAAATTGTCTTCATCTTGTATCTTTATTCAGTATGTGTCTCTTTGTGTCAAATGTGTGTTTCTTGTAAACAATATATTGCAGAATTCTGTTTTTTTAATCCACTCTGCTATTCATTTCCCTTTTATGGGAGAATTCATCCCATTGACATTTATATTAATGATTACCAGCTCTATATTTCCCTCCATTCTATTTTCTTCCTTAAATACTTTTGTCCTTTCTTTTCACACTGTCCTTCCCACAATCTTATCTGCTATCACCCTTCCCCATTTTCTTATTTGTACTTTTTATCCCACCTCACTCACTACTTTTTCTACTATCACCACTCCCCCCTTCTCTTAACTTTTCCCCTACAGTTTCTACCCTCCCTTCTATTTGCCCCTCCATTTTCTTTCTTTTTTCTCCTCCTACTTCTTTATAAAGTTGAATAAGTTTCAATATCTACTGAATGATTGTTATTACATCTTAGAACCAAAAGTGGTGGTATCAAGCTACAGATAATGCTTTTCCCCCCTTCTTTTTATTGACTGTAATAGATCTTTTGCACCTCTTTATGTGAAATAATTGTTGCCATTATCCTCCTTACTTCTTCTAGTACAGACCCTTTTTCTACCCCTTAATGACTTTTTCTTTGATATCAATACATCAGCGTCCATACACAAACACATTCTCCATCCATGTGATGTCCCAATTTGTCTACCCCAATAACATATATGCTTCTCAAGAGATTCAAATATCATTTTATCATCTGGGGATGTAAATAGTTTAACCTTTAAATAATAAGCATTTTTCCCTCTCTTTATTTTTCTACGCTTCTCTTGAGTGCTATTTATACATTAACTTGTCTGTTTAGATCAGGCTTTTTCAATAAAAATGATTGAATGCCTTTCATTTTATTGAAGATCCATTTCCTCCCTTGAAAGGTGATGCTGAAACCAGGGAGTGGAACCAACTTGGTGGAGTGCAGACACAACTCTCTGTGACCTCCTCTGATCTTCTCTCAAACCAACAGCAGAATAAGCTTCTGAACTGGTTCTGGAGTGAAAGCTCCCCCAAAAATTTAGAGTACAACATATTTCCAGCAAAATTTACCTTGGAAGAGCTTCAGAGCAGGTCTGTTTCAGATGGGCAGGGGGTCAGGCGCTTTGCTAAGCTCAGGTAGCAGCACATAGCCAGGGAAGGAAGCTAGGGCTGGGATGGATCAGGGCAGATTCTACACAACTGGGAAGTCTCTGGGAGACTCTTGAGCCACTTTGCTCTGGTTGTGGTGAGGTGCTTTGGCAGATCTGCCTTTAGTAAAAGGTAGATTGAAAACCACTAAGAACATGGGACATAGCCTGGCCAGCCCAAAACCTGAAGTCAACCAGCCAAACTGCCCCAGGGCAAATTGAGGCATTTGCTCCCCCTCTGCTTTAAACAAAACCTCAAGCTCTAAAAAATGAGTAAGAAAGAGAAAAGAACTCTCACCATAGACAGCTTTATGGAGAGAAGGAAGGGAAGACTTCAGATACTGAGGTTGCTAAAGGTAAAGCAACTCCAGAGGAAGCCACAAAGGGAGACATGAGCTGGTCCCTATTTCACAAGGCTTTCCTAGAAGATTGCATAAAGAATCTCAAAAGAAAGCTAGATGAAAAATGGGGAAATTAATTGAGATCATTGCAAGAAGGATATAAGACCCTACAAAAGAGATATTAAAAAGATAACAATTAAATGAAAAACAAAAAGGGTGAAATGAAAAAAGATGCCATCTCACTGAAAAGCAAAATTGGCAAAATGGAAAAAGACAAAAACTTATTGAAAAGCAAAACTGGTGAAACAGAAAAAGACAACAATTTACTGAAAAAAACTGGTGAAATGGAAAAAGACAACAATTCACTGGAAAACAAAATGGGCAAAATGGAAAAAGACAATTCACTGAAAAATAAATTTGGTAAAGTGGAAAAAGACTGCAATCAACAAAAAATTTAATTGGCCAGTTAGAAAAGGAGCTAAAAAAGGGAACTGAAGAAAGTAATACAGTAAAAATTAGAATTGAACAAATGGAAGTGAATTATTCAATAAGACATCAAGAATCAGTCACACAAAAAACCCTGAAAAACTAGAAGAAAATATGAAATATCTCCTAGGAAAAACAACTGACTTGGAAAACAGATTTAAGAGAGACAATCTAAAGATTATTGGACTCCCTGGAAACCATGATGAAAAAAAGAACCTAGATGCTATCTTCCAGGAAATCATGAAAGAAAACTACCCTGATGTTATAGAATCAGAAGGCAAAATCACCATCAAAAGAATTCTCGATCACCCCCTGAAAGAAACCACAAAATCAAAACCCCAAGAAATATCATGGCCAAATTTCAGGATTATTACATAAAGGAAAAGATATTGCAAGCAGCTAGAAAGAAACAATTCAAATTGTAATTAGAATCACATAAGATCTGTCAGCTTCCACATTAAAGGATTGAAGGGTCTGGTATCAGATATTCCAAAGGGCAAAGGAACTTGGATTACAGCCAAGAATAAATTATCCAGCTAGAGTAAGCATTATCTTCCAAGGATGAAGATAGGTGAATTTCCCCTATTTCTAATGAAAAGACAAGATCTGAACATAAAATTTGACCTCCAAATACAGAACTCAAGAGAAGCATAAAAAGGTAAAAAGGAAAGAACTCTTGAGAACTATATTTCTACTATGGGTATACTTAACCAATGGGGGTATAATTTGAATTTACTTTGATAAAATGAAAAACTAGAGGTGGAAGGGATATCATAGTGGAAAAAGAGGGGAAAGGAGGTAAAATATAATAAAAAGGAGGTAAAAATAAGGTCAAATGTCATGAAGAGGCAAGGGAAATCTAATATAATTGAGAGAAAGAAGGGAGGACAATGAGCATTGTGTGAATCTTACTGTCATCAGATTGGGCTCTAAAAGGTATATTAGACATTTGTTTTCACAGAAAACATTGTCCCTCCTAATAGGAAGTAGGAGGGAAAGGAGGAAAAGAAAGGGATAGTCTAATAGAAGGGTAAATAAAAGAATTAGGGGAAGGTGTAAAAAGGGGGAGGGGCTCTAAAGGGTGGAGGACTGTTTGAAGGAGATGGTCATAAAAATAAATACTGGAGAGGGGAGAAGGGAGAAAAGAGAAAGGAAAGAGAAAAACATAACTTTGGGTAAATAAGATGGCAGGAAATACAGATTTAGTTATTTTAACTGTGAATGTCAATGGGATGAACTCTCCCATAAAATGGAAGTGGATAGCAGACAGAATTAAAATCCAGAATCCTACAATATATTGTTTAAAAGAAAAACATCTAAAACATAGAGATACATACATAGTGAAGGAAAACAGCTGGATCAGAATCTATTATGCTTCAGGTGAACAAAAAAAAAAAAAAACATGGGTAGCAATCTTTATCTCAGATAAAGTAAAAGCAAAGATAGATCTAATTAAAAGAGATAAGGAAGGAAACTATATTTTAGTAAAGGGTACCGTAGATAATGAAGTGGTATCAATACTAAACATATACGCACCAAGTGGTATAGCATCCAAATTCCTAGAGGAGAAATTAAGAGAAAAATGCAAGAAGAAATCGACAGCAAAACTATACTAATGGGGAAATCTCAATCTTGTTCTCTCAGAATTAGATAAATCAAACCACAAAATAAATAAGAAAGAAGGTAGGTAACAAAAGGTTAGAAAAGTTAGGTATGATAGATCTTTGGAGGAAATTGAATGGAGACAGAAGGAAATTTTATTTTTTTCTCAGTGGTTCATGGAACTTATACAAAAAATGACCATGTGTTAAGGCATAAAAACCTCAAAATCAAATGCAGAAAGGTAGAAATAGTAAATGCATACTTTTCAGATGATGATGCAATAAAAATCAAGGTACTATAAGGCCAGGAGAAAATAGACCAAAAGTTAATTGGAAATTAACTTATCTAATTTTAAAATATGAATGGGAGAAAAAGCAAATCATAGACACAATCAATAATTAAATTCACGAGAATGACAATAGTGAGACAACATCCCAAAATTTGTGCGATATGGCCAAAGTGGTTATAAGGGGTAATTTTATATCTCTAGATAATTACTTGCATAAAATAGACAAAGAGAAGATCAACGAATTGGTCTTACTATTAAAAAAAAAAAAAACTAGAACAAATCAAAAACCCTGAATTAAATACCAAATTGGAAATTCTGAAAACAAAAGGGGAGATCAATAAAATTGAAAATAAGAAAACTATTGAATTAATAAATAAAACTAAGAGCTGGTTTTATGAAAAAAAAACCAACAAAATAGATAAACTTAATTAATTTGATTAGAAAAAGGAAAGAGGAAAATCAAATTACTAGTCTCAAAAATGATAACGGAGAACTTTCCTCCAATGAAGAAGAAATTAGAGCAATAATTAGGAGTTACTTTGCTCAACTTTTTGCCAACAAATTTGATAATATAAATGAAATGGAAGAATATCTACAAAATATATACTTCCAGGTAAACAGAAAAGGAAATAAATTATTTAAATAGCCCCATCTTAGAAAAAGAAATAGAACAAGCTATTAATAAATTCCCTAAGAAAAAATCTCCAGGGCCAGATGGATTTTTCATATGAATTCTACCAAACATTCAAGGGACAATTAATTCCAATACTACATAAACTCTTTGAAAAAATAAGGAAAGAAGTGTACTACCAAATTCCTTTTATTATACAGAGATGGTACTGATAGCTAAACCAGTTAGGGTGAAAAAAGAGAAAGAAAATTAGATCAATTTCTCTAATGAATATTGATGCAAAATCCTAAATAAGATACTATCAATAAGATTACAGAAATTCATCCCCAGGATAATACACTACGATCAAGTAGGATTTATATCAGGAATGCAGAGCTGGTTCAATATTAGGAATACTATCAGCATAATCAATTATATTAATAACCAAACTGACAAAAATCATGATTATCTCAATAGATGCAGAAAAAGCATTTGATAAAATCCAACATCCATTCCTATTAAAAACACAAGAAAGTATAGGAATAAATGGGCTTTTCCTTAAATCATTTTCCTCAAAATGATCAGTAACATCACCTTAAAATCATCAGCAATCATCATATGTAATGGTGATAAACTGCAACAATTCCCAATAAGATCAGGAGTAAAACAAGGTTGGCCACTATCACTATTACTACTCAATATTATATTAGAAACGGTAGCATTGAAAATAAGACAAGAAACAAATTAAAGGAATTACAGTAGGTCATAACTCTAATTGCTTTAATCTCTTTTTCTTGTCTTATTATCCAAATTATCACTCTTTGCAAATGTTATGATGGTATACTTTGAGAACCCTAGAGAATCAACTAAAAAAACTTTTAGAATTAATCCACAACTTTAGCAAAGTTGCAGGATATGGAATAAATCCACATAAATCATCAGCATTTTCATGCATCACTTACAAAATCCAACAGCAAGAGATACAAAGAGAAATTCCTTTTAAAATAATTGTTGATGGTATAAAATATTTGGGAATACATCTGTCAAGGGAAAATCAGGACCTCTATGAGCAAAACTAAAAAAAAAAAAAAAACAAAAAAACAAAAAAACTTCCCACACAAATAAAGACAGATCTAAACAATTGGAATAATATTAAGTGCTCTTAGATAGGTTATAGGTCAAGCAAATATAATAAAGATGCCAATACTACCTAAACTATATGTATTTGTTTAGTGCTATACCATTCAAACTTCCAAGAAATT
>JAJPUD010011157.1:1287-18168 GCA_023553655.1 Myrmecobius fasciatus | reverse complement strand
CCTCGGTATTTGAATTGTTTCTTTCTAGCTGCTAGCAGAATCTGTTCCTTGGTGCTATAGTCCTGAAATTTAGCCACGATATTCCTTGGGGTCTTAATTTTGGGGTCTCTTTCAGGAGGTGATCGGTGAATTCTTTCAATGGTGATTTTGCCCTTTGATTCTACAATCTCAGGGCAGTTTTCTTTCTGGATTTCCTGGAAGATAGTGTTTAGATTCTTTTTTTCATCATGGCTTTCAGGAAGTCCAATAATCCTTAGATTGTCTCTCCTAGATCTATTTTCCAAGTCAGTTGTTTTTCCTAGGAGATATTTCATATTTTCTTCTAATTTTTTATTTTTGTTTTTGTTTGACTGATTCTTCAAGTCTTAGTGAGTCATTCACTTGCATTTGTTCAATTCTTATTTTTAAAGTGTTGTTTTCTTCAATTACCTTTTTAAGCTCCTTTTGTAACTGGCCAATTTGTTCATTGCACTGTTTTTCCACTTCACTAATTTTATTTTTTAATAAATTGTTGTCTTTTTCATATCTCTTTTGCAGGGCATCATATCCTTCTTGCACTGATTTCAGTTTATTTTCCCATTTATCCTCCAGCTCTCTTTTGAGGTTCTTTATGCAGTCTTCCAGAAAGGCCTTTTGAAAAGGGGACCAGTGATGGTCCTGGCTGATGTTCTCTGGATTTTTGTCTAAAGGAACCTCTGGCTCTGGGGTCGTTTCTTTGCCTTGATAAAAGCTGTCTATGGTGAGAGCTCTCTTTTGCTTCTTCATCATATATATATATATTTTTTTTTTAGACAGTGTGGATATCTCTTTATGGTAGGGGGAAGAAAAGCGGCGGCTGCAAAAAGCTTTGCCCTGGGGCACTTCGGCGAGTTGTCTTAAGGTGCTGGACCAGTGGGGGCTAGGACTAAGTCCGAATTACTCCTTAAACAAGGCAAGTCTGCCAGAACACCTGCCCCCAATCAGGGCAGATTGTCCCGAGTGCCTCAGATAAACTCCAGGTGTTTGGAATTTGGAGTTTGGAGTTTGGAATTTCTTCCACAATGAGCTGAGCTGGGTCCCACCCTCACTTCCAGCCTGCGCAGTTGGCGTCTATTTATCTCTCTCTCCGAGTCCGACTAACCTGATATGAAGTTATCCAGAGAGCTGTGCCCAAATATTACTGAGTTCGTTGACTTGAAGATCAGTTCGGAGTCTTATTTTATTGTTGATTTGAGAGAAGATCGGAGGAGAGGCAGAAAGTCACCTTTTCACTCCGCCATCTTGGCTCCGCCCCCCGGGTTTGTTTGATTCTTGAAGTTTCATTGAATCATTTCCTTCCATTTGTCCAATTATAATTTTTAATGATTTCTTTTTCAGTTAGCTCTTTAAAATATCATTTTGTATTTGGTTAATTGACCATTTAAATGAGTTTTTTGTTTATTGGATTTTTTTTTCCATTTCAGAAATTCTGTTTTTTAATGAGTTGTTTTCTTTTTCCATTTCATCAAAACTTCTTTAAGGAGTGTTTTTCATCAAATGATGTCTGTGTTTCCTTTCCTGGTGCTTTTATTTCCTTTCCCTATTTTGATTCTAAATCTCTTTTGAGATTCTGTTTGAATTTTTCCAAGAGAGTCCTGTGAAATGGGGACTATCCTATATGTACCACTCTTTGAAGCTTCGTGTGGAGATGTTTTGCCTTTAGTGTCCTCAGGTCTCTGTATCCATAAAAGCCCTCTATGATCAGAGCTCTTTTTGTTGTTGTTGTTGGTGGTGGTGATTTTTTGTTTTATTTTGTTTTTGTTTTTTGCTCATTTTTAAAGTTTGAGATCTACTCTTAGGCAAAATCTCAAGCTTCCTCTTCAATTGACAATGGCTTCAAGCTATCCTGGGGCGAGTGTTGCCAGCTTTCTTCCCAATTGGGATGGTCATGGACAAGTCTTATATTATGCTGAGGTTTAGGAGCTCTCTATTTGTTTTCTGTATTTGTGTGGAGGTCCCCCAACTAATTTGCTGATCCATTGACTTCTGGACCAGGAGAGAGTGGCAAACACTGCTGTATTTCAGCTTCCAGTCTCCCACTAGATTCTCTCAGTGAGTGAATGCCTATCCACACTTGATCATCCTGCACTGCACTGAGCTGCACTGAGCCTCTGCTGCCTTGCAAACTCCCCACCCCCACATTGACCCATTGAAACAGATATTTCCTGAATTTTTCCCCAATTATCTTCTGATGGATATGTGTTATATCCAAATATTTGTGGTTTCCGTCACTTCACAACATGTTCAGAGGTTTGATGTGATATTGAAATAAAAGAAACCATGAAGAGCACAGGCAGAGTCCTGTCTACTCTCCACCATCTTTACTCTCTCTCCTCCTAGATTTTTTGACATTGCCTACATTTACATGCAAGAACACTGTCTCAATGAAGAAAACCCAACTAAATTGAAGTTGAATTAAGGAAACATAATCAGAAACTTTCCTTGACCCAGAAATCTGGCAAACTAACAGATGTGTTGGAGCAACAATGTTAAAAACTAACAAGCTGTATGTAATTTAGCAATAAAATTTACATAAAATTATATGAATTGTCTTATTTGTGCCACACCATAATTCCATGATTTATATGCTGTTATTCTCACCATTTTGCAATTGAGAAAAAAAAAACTAAGAGACTTCCTCAGTTACAAAGCTAACAATTCTGAGGAAGGATTCAAAATAAGCTCTCCACTACAAAAAGGGCTGCCACAAACATTCTTGCACATGTGGGGCCCTTTCCTTCCTTTATGATTTCTTTGGGATATAAGCCCAATAGAAACACTGCTGGGTCAAAAGGTATGCACAGTTTGATAACTTTTTGAGCATAGTTCCTACTTGCTCTCCAGAATGGTTGGATCCGTTCACAGCTCCACCAACAATGCATCAGTGTCCCAGCCTTCCCACATCCCCTCCAACATTCATCATTAAATTTCTTGCCATTTTAGCCAATCTGACAGGTGTGTAGTGGTACCTCAGGGTTTTCTTAATTTGCATTTCTGTGGCTAGAAACTGGAAACTGAATAGATGCCCTTCCATTGGAGAATGGCTGAATAAATTATGGTGTATGAATATTATGGAATATTATTGTTCTGTAAGAAACGACCAGCAGGATGATTTCAGAGAGGCCTGGAGAGACTTGCATGAACTGATGCTAAGTGAAATGAGCAAAACCAGGAGGTCATTATACACGGCAACAACAATACTATATGATGATCAATTCTGATGTACATGGCTCTTTTCAACAATGAAATGTTTCAAACCACTTCTAATTGTTCACTAAAGAAAGCCATATACACCCAGAGAGAGTGATGTGAAATGTGGACCACACCATAACATTCTCATACTCTGGATTGATGTTTGCTTACATTGTGTTTCCTTTATCTGATATGTCTTTTGTCTAGATACGATGGTTCTTGCACAAAATGATGTGTGGAAATATGTATACATATATTCAATTTGTCAAGTACTTTAAAATAATTAACATGTAGTGATATCCTGCCATCTAGGGGAGGGGTGGGGAGTTGGGGGGACAAATCTGTAACAGAAAGCTATGTAAGGGTTAATGTTGAAGAATTACCCATACATATGTTTTGCAAATAAAATAAAATAATAATAAAACAATAAGCTCTCGCTGACTCCAACTACAGCCCTCTATTTGCTATGCTATCTATCTGTGCCATGTTTTGGAAAATATATTTGAGCAGGAAAATATTATTTCCTCACATCCATTTTTTCTTTCTTTTTTTATTAAAGCTTTTTATTTGTATAACATATGTATGGTTAGTTCCCCAGCATTGATCTTTACAAAGTTCTCCGTTACAACTTTTACCCCCAGTCCCCTCCCCTCCTTTAGATGGCAGGAAGTCCACTACATGTTAATAATGTAATAATAGTTGACAAGTTGTGCAAGAAAATTCCTATCTACAAGAAAAAAAGAAAAAGAAAACCAGAGAAAGGCAACAGAATGCAAGCAAACATCAATAGAGATCATGAAAATATTACGTTGTGGTCCTATCCCTCTCCCGGTGTATATGGTTTTCTTCAGTGAACAATTGGAACTGGTTTGAGGCATTTCTTTGTTGCAGAGAGCCATGGACCTCAGAATTGATCGTCATATAGTATTGTTGTTGCTGTGTATAATGATCTCTTGGTTCTGCTCGTTTCACTCAGCATCAGTTCATGCAAGTCTCCCCAGGCCTCTCTGAAATCATACTGCTGGTTGTTTCATAAAGAGCAATAATATTCCATAACATTCATATACCAATAATTTATTCAGCCACTTTCCAATTGATGGGCATCCATTCAGTTTCCAGTTTCTAGCCACTACAAAAAGGGCTGCCACAAACATTCTTGCACATGTGAGGCCCTTTCCCTCCTCTAAGATCTCTTTGGGATATAGGCCCAATAGAAACACTGCTGGGTCAAAGGGTATGCACAATTTGATAACTTGTTGAGCGTAGCTCCAAATTGCTCTCCAGAATGTTTGGATCCATTCACAGTTCCACCAACAATGTATTAGTGTCCCAGTTTTCCCACGTCCCCTCCAACATTCATTGTTATCTTTTCCTGTCATTTTAGCCAAACTGACAGGTGTGTAGTGGTACGTCAGAGTTGTCTTAATTTGCATTTCTCTGATCAATACTGATTTGGAGCAACTTTTCATATGACTAGAGATGGTTTTAATTTCATCCTCTGAAAATTGTCTGTTCATATCCCTTGAACACTTATCTATTGAAGAGTGGCTTGAATTCTTATGTATATGAGACAATTCTCTATATATCTTAGAAATGAGGCCTTTATCAGAACCATTAAATGTAAAGATGATTTCCCAATTTGATGCTTCCCTCCTAATCTTGTCTGCATTAGTTTTATTTGTACAGAAAGTTTTTAATTTAATATAATCAAAATTATCCATCTGATGTTCAATTAAGAGTTCCAGATCTTCTTTGGACATAAATTTATTCCATCTCCACAGGTCTGAGAGGTAAACTATATTACGTTCCTCTAACTTGCTTACAAAATCACTCCTTATATCTAGATCTTGAACCCATTTAGATCTTATCTTGGTATGTGGTGTTACGTATGGGTCAAGCCCTAATTTCTTCCACACTAGTTTCCAATTTTCCCAGCAGTTTTTGCCAAATAGTGAGTACTTATCCCAAAAGCTGGGGTCTTAGGGTTTATCAAACACTAAATTGTTAAGGTTATTGCCTAGATTGTCCTGATATCCTATCCTTTGCCACAGATTGACTGCTCTATTTCTTAGCCAGTACCAAATGGTTTTGATGACCGCTGCTTCATAATATAGTTTTAGATCTGGCACAGCAAGGCCACCTTCATCTGCCTTTTTTTTTTTTCATTAATCCCCTTGAAATCCTTGACCTTTTGTTCTTCCAAATGAACTATGCTACTATTTTTTCTAGATCTGTAAAATAATTTCTTGGGAGTTTGATTGGTATGGCACTAAATAAGTAGATTAGTTTGGCTAGTATTGTCATTTTTATTATGTTCGCTCTGCCTACCCATGAGCACTTAATGTTTTTCCAATTGATTAGGTCTGATTTTTTGTGTGGAAAGTGTTTTGTAGTTTTGTTCTTATAGTTTCTGACTTTTCCTTGGCAGATAGATTCCCAAATATTTTATCCTATCATCTGTTATTTGGAATGGAATTTCTTTTTGTATGTCTTGATGTTGAACTTTGTTGGTAATATATAAAAATGCTGATGATTTATGTGGATTAATTTTGAATGCTGCAACTTTGCCAAATTGTGAATTGTTTCTAGTAGTTTTTAGTTGAGTGTCTAGGATTCTCTAAGTATACCATCATGTCATCTGCAAAGAGTGATAATTTGGTTTCTTCATTACCTACTCTGATTCCTTTTATCTCTTTTTCTTCTCTTATTGCTAAAGCTAACATTTCTAATACAATATTAAATAGTAATGGTGACAGTGGGCAGCCTTGTTTCACTCCTGATCTTATTGGGAATGGTTCTAGTTTGACTCCATTACATATGATGCTTGCTGAAGGTTTTAAGTAGATACTACTAATCATTTTAAGGAAAAGCCCATTTATTCCTATACTCTCCAGTGTTTTTAATAGGAATGGGTGTTGGATTTTATCAAAGGCTTTTTCTGCATCTATGGAGATAATCATATGATTTTTATTAATTTGGTTATTAATATAATTGATTATGCTAATAGTTTTCCTAAGATTGAACCAGCCCTGCATTCCTGGTATAAATCCTACTTGGTCATGATGTATTATCCTGGGGATGACTTTCTGTAATCTTGTTGCTAAAATCTTATTTAAAATTTTTGCATCAATATTCATTAGGGAAATTGGTCTATAGTTTTCTTTCTCAGTTTTCTCCCTACCTGGTTTAGCTATCAGCACCATATCTGTCTCATAGAAGGAATTTGCCAGTATACCTTCTGTCCCTATTTTCTCAAATAATTTGTATAGCATTGGAATTAATTGTTCTTTGAATGTTTGGTAGAATTCACATGTAAATCCATCTGGCCCTGGAGATTTTTTCTTAGAGAGTTGGTTAATAGCTTGTTCTATTTCTTTTTCTAATATGGGGCTATTTAAATAATTTATATCCTTTTCTGTTAACCTGGGCATTCTATATTTTTGTAGATATTCCTGCATTTCACATCCATTTTTCCTAATTTACAGTTTATATTTTGTTTTATTATTTCTTGGTCTCATAATTTCAGTGGTATTTTTTTTCCAATCTATTTTCAAGCCGATATTTTCTTCCTTAAGATTCTAGATCTTCTGAGCAGGATCCTCTCAGGAAAAACAAAAACAAAAACAAAAAAAGCCCGAAAAGTCCTCCCTTAAGTCAAAGTAAAATGTATTTTTTAACAATATAATATCAATGTTCTGGGATGAACAGCTGTAAATGACATTGTTATTCTCTGTAGTACAATCATCTGCACCTGTTCTGAAGGACTTATGATGAAAAATACTATCCATACCCAGACAAGGAACTGATTAAGTCTGAATAAAGACTGAAGCATTCTCTCTCTCTCTCTCTCTCTCTCTCTCTCTCTCTCTCTCTCTCTCTCCCTCTCCCTCTCTCTTTCTTTTTAACCTAATTTTTCTTGAGGATTTTTATTTTCACTAGGGTGGAAGATTTATGTTTTCTTTCAGAATTTGACTTTTATGGAAATGTGCATAACTCCACCATTGGTTTTTTAATTGTGGGTGGGGATAAGGGAAAGAACCCAAAACTCAAACATTTTTTTTAAATGTTAAAAGATTGTTTTGAATATAAGTAGGAGAGACAGAGCCAAGATGCTGGAGAGCAGACCTTTCAAACCAACAGCAGATTAAACTTTTAATTATGGTTTTGGACTCAAAGCACCCCCAAATATTTGGAGTACAAGACATTCCTAGAAGAAGTTCATCTTGAAAGAACTTCAGAACAGGTCTGTTTCAAACAGGCAGGGGGACAGTCTGCCAAGCCCAGACAGTAGCATGGGGAGACAGGACAGGAAGCTGCGACCGGGACTCAGAGTGTGGCAGTTTTAGAAACATTCTGTGAGCCTCTTAGGCTATGTTGTCCTAGTTGCAAGGTGGTGGTTT
Organism: Myrmecobius fasciatus; assembly: GCA_023553655.1. Classification (NCBI taxonomy): domain Eukaryota; kingdom Metazoa; phylum Chordata; class Mammalia; order Dasyuromorphia; family Myrmecobiidae; genus Myrmecobius; species Myrmecobius fasciatus. The sequence continues at coordinate 10,558 of JAJPUD010011157.1, read as the reverse complement.
GGCAGATTTGCCTTTTGTAAAAGGTACATTGTAAAGCAGTGAGCCTGGGAAGAAAGCCAGACCTAGCCCTGGTTACCTAGCACCAGAAATCAATCAACAAAACTGTCCCAGGGCAAATTATAGTACCTGTCACTTCTTTGCTTTGAACAGACCTCAACTCTTAAAAATGAGTAAAAAAACAAAAAAGAACTCTTACCATATACAGCTTTTATGGAAAGAGAGAGAAAGTCAGATCTCAGATCCTGAGGTTCCTAAAGGTAAAGCAACTCCAGAGGAAGCCAGAAAGGGAGACATGAGCTGGTCACCATTTCACAAGGCTTTCCTGGAAGATTGCATAAAGAATCTCAAAAGAGAGTTAGATGAAATATGGGGCAATGAAATGAGATCATTGCAAGAAGGAATAGAAAAAAGCATATAACATCCTGAAAAAGAGATATTAAAAAGACACCAATTCACTGAAAAACAAAATTAGTGAAATGGAAAAAGAATTCAATGAATAAAAAAATTCAATTTGCCAATTACCCAAAAAAAAAGCTAAAAAAAGATAACTGTTGAAAATAATACACTAAAAAGAATTGAACAAATGGAAGTGAATGACTCAGTAAGACTTCAAGTATCAGTCAAACAAAAGCAAAAAAAAAATGAAGAAAAGAAGAAAATATGAAATATCTCTTAGGAAAAACAACTGACCTGAAAAATAGATCAAGGAGAGACAATTTAAGGATTATTGGACTTCCTGAAAGCCATGATGAAAAAAAAAAGAACCTAGACACCATCTTACATGAAATCATAAAAGAAAACTGCAAATTTGCTAAAGTTGTGAATTGCTTCTAGTAGTTTTTTAGTTGAATCTCTAGGGAACAGAAGGGTTTGCAAGGGTGAGTCTTGAAAAATTACCCATACATATATTTTTCAAATAAATCAAATTCACAAAAGGTTTTTTTTTCTATTTTATTGTTGCTTTTTTCCCATAAAGCCAATTTTTAATTTTTTGATTAGCTCAGTAGTTTTCTTCCTTTTAACTGTATTAATATCTTCTTCCATTTTTATTATTTCAATTTTGTATTTTTTAAAATTTGTTCTTTATCTAGTTTTTCTAGTTGCAGGCCTAATTCATTGATCTCCTCTTTCTCTATTTTATTCATGTAAACATTTCATGACATAAAATATTCCCTAAGAACTGCTTTGACTGCATTCCATAACTTGTGGTATTGTTGTCTCACTATTTTCATTCTTTTCAATGAAATTATTACTTATTTGTATGATCAGTTGTTGTTGTTTGACCCACTTTTAAGATGTGATTATTTAGCTTCTGCTATTATGATGACAGGGAAAATCAAAACACCAATTCAGAAGAAGACCAACTGCTTCCATGTAAAACTGCAAAGAAGTATATAAATTGGTCTAAAGCCCCAAAAGTGTTCTTGAAAGAGTGTATAAAATATTTTAAAAGTCAAATAAAATATGTAGAAGGTTGGGAAAAAATGAGAGGTATACAATAGAGAATTAATATCTTGGAAGAGGAAGGATAAAATATGACTGAAGAAAACAACTCCTTAAAAAATACAATTAGCCATATGAGAAAAAATCCACTGAAGAAAACAACTTCTTTAAAAGCATAAATACCCAAGTGGAAAAGGAAGTACAAAAGTTCACTTAAGAAAATTATTCGTTAGAAATTAAAATTGGCCAAATTAAAGCCAATGATTCTCTGAGACATCAAGAATCAGTCAAACAAAATAAAAAGAATGAAAAAATAGAAGAAAATGTAAAATATCTCATTGGTAAAATATCCAAGCAAAACAATATATCTAGAAGAAATAATTTAAGAATCATTAGACCACCTGAAATCTATGATCAAAAAAAGAGTCTTGACAGCATCTTTCAATAAATTATCAAGAAAAACTATTTTTATATCATAGAACCAGAGGGCAAAAGTCACTGAAATAATTCCCCAGTCATATCCTGAGATACCAAAATTAAAACTCTAAGGAATATTGTAGCTGAATTCCAAAATTATTTAGTCAAGAAACAATTCAAATACTGTTGAGCCTCAGTTAGGTTTACAAAGGACTTAGCTGCTTCTATATCAAAGGGTTGAAAGGACTAGAATATGATATTCTAGAAGACAAAGGAGCTTGGATTATAACTAAGAATCAGCTATCCAGAAAAATTGAACATAATGTTTCAAGGGAAGAGACAGGTATTCAGTGAAATAGAGGACTTTCAATTATTTCTGATGAAAAGACCAGAACTGAACAGAAATTCTGATGTTCAAATGCAAGACTCAACAGAAACAACAAAAAAAGGTAAAACAGAAAAGAAACAAATGTAATTGAAATGTTAAAAAGTTTACATCCCTACAGAGAGAGGATGATGCTTGTGACTCTTATGAACTGTATCTTAATCAAAATAGTTAGAAAGGGGTATACATAGATTAAGGGTATGGGTATAAGTTCATTTTAATGTGATGATATAAAAAAAAAGAAATTAAGGAGTAGGGAAAGAATTGTACTGAGAGAAGAGAAAAGAAGAAGCAAAATAATGAGGTACAGAAGACTTATTATAGTTGAATGAAGGAAAGGCGAGTTGTGAGCATTGTTTGAATTCTCATTGTTTGAAATCTCATTCAATTTGACCCAAAGAAATAGTATATACATTGAAATGGGTATAAAAATTTATCTTGTCCTTTAAAGAAGTAGGAGGAGAAAGGGGAAGGAAAAGGTAGGAAATAGAGAGAAGGGAGGTCAGAAGGGAAAACAGAAGTAGTAGAGGAAAGAAGAAAGCAAATCTGGCGGGGGTGGTAATAGAAGTGAGAATAAATTGATGGAGATGTTGGTCAGAAGCAAAACACTTGTGAGGTGTGCCAAGATGAAAAAAAAACAAAAACAAAAACAAAAACAAATAGGGAAGAAAATAGAATGCAGGGAAACACATAGTTGGTAATCATAATTGTAAATTTCATAAACTTTCCCATGAAAAGGAAGCTGATAATAGAGTGGATTAAAAAGCAGAATCCTACAACATATTATTTAAAAGAGACACTTTGAAAGCAAAAACATACAGAATAAAATGTAAAAGGCTAGAGAAGGATATATTATGGTTCAGCTGAAGGAAAAATAAAAGCAGGTGTAGCAATACTGATCTCAGATCATGCAAAAGCAAAAATAAATCTAATTAAAAGAGATAAGGAAGGAAACTACATCTTGTTAAAAGCAAGTATAGTACTTTTTGAAGTAATAGCAATGCTAAACATATATGTACCAAGTTATATAGCATCAAAATTCTTAGAGAAGTTAAGTGAGTTATAGAAAGAATAGACAAAAAATAAAACAAAAACAAAAACAAAACTATTACTGGGAGACAGCCTCTCCCTTTAAGAATTAGGTAAATTAACCACAAAATAGCCACAAGAAAGAAGTTAAAATGAATATGAATTTTTAAAATTTACATGATTAAAATCTGAAAAAAATTGAATAAGGATAGAAAATAATATATATATATATGTATACATATATTTCTTGAGCAGTACTTGGCACCTACACAAAAACTGATTATGCACTATGGAATAAAAATAATAAAATGCAGAACAGCAGAATTAATAAAGACAATGTTTTTCAATTAATGATGCAATAAAATTTGCATATAATAAATGTCCATGGAAAGATAAACTAAGAATTACTAAATAATGTAATCCTAAGGAATGAGTGAGTTAAACATCAAATCATTGGAACTATCAATAATTTCATGAAAGACAATGACAATAATGAGACAGCATACCAAAACCTTTGAGATGTGGCCAGAGCAATTCTTAGGAGAAAATTTGTCTCTTAATTTGTACCTAAATGAAATAGAGAAAAAAGTCAGCAAGCAATTGGGAAGGTTGTTTAAAAAACTAGGAGAAAAAATCTCAAATTAAAAAAAATTTGAAATTATAAAAATAAAAGGAGAAATCAATTAAACTGAAAGCAAGAAAATTGTTGAACTAACAAATAAGACTAAGAGTGGGTTTCATAGGGGGAAATGAATTGATCTTTAGTTATTTTGGAAAAAAAAGAAAAAACGAAAAGCAAATTATCAGATCAAAATTGAAAAGGGTGAATATTTTACAATGAAGAAAAAAATTAAAAAAATAATGAGATATTTTGTTCAACTGTTGGCCAATAAATCTGACAATCTAAGGGAAATTGATTAATATAAAGGTCTCAATTGCCTGGATTAACAGAAGAGAAAATAGAATACTTATATCACCTAATTTTAGGAAATAAAATTGAACAATCCATCAATAAACTTACCCCCAAAACAATAACAGCAAAATACAAAAACCCTCCAAGACTGGATTGATCTACAAATGAATTTTATAAAGCATTTAAAGAATAATTAATTTAATTAAATTAATCAAAATATTACACAAAATATTTGAAAAATAGGTGAAGAATCCCTCTTACAAAATTGTTTTTATGACACAAATATGGTGCTGACACATACATCTGGAAGAGGCAGAGAAAGAAAATTCAAAGTATTCTTGCAAATGACTATTGATGCAAAAATTCTAAATAAAATATTACCAAAGGAATAGCTATTTAACACCTGATGATGCCCTATGATCAGGTGAGATTTACTCCAGAAATAAATAGCTATTTCAATATTAGAAAAACTAGGAGTAACATTCACCATTTGAATAGCAAAACTACTATAAATCATATCATTATCTTAATAGCTACAGAAAGAGCTTTTAACATACAACATTCATTCCTATTAAAACCAGTAAGAAACATTGGAAAAAAGGGAATTTTCCTTAAATGATATATTGTATCTAAACTAGCAACAACAAATAGCAAGTATTATCTGTTAGAATGAGCTAGAAGGCTTCCCAGGAGTGAGGCTGTTTTATGGGTGAACTGAGGATGACCATTATCACCATTATTAATTACTATTGTTCCAGGAATTTTAGCTTTATCAATAAGAGAGGAAAAATAAATTAAAAGAATTAGAATACACAATGAGGAAACAGAACTATCACTCTTTGTAGATGATGTGATGGCATGCTTAAAGAATCCTAGAGAATCAACTAAAAACTTACTTGAAAGGATTAACTTCAGCAAATTTTTCAGGATATAAAATAAACCCACATAAATCAGTATCATTTCTATATATTAGTAATTTTTTTTAAATTTAATTTTATTTGCATAACATATGTGTGGGTAATTCTTCAACAATAACCCTTACATAGCTTTCCGTTACAAATTTTTCCCCCCAACTTCCCCACCCCTTCCCTAGATGGCAGGATATCCACTACATGTTAATTATGTTAAAATATTGGCAAATCGAATATATGTATACATATTTCCAAACTTATCATTGTTGTGCAAGAAAAATCTTATCTACACAAAAGATATATCAGATAAAGGAAACACAATGTAAGCAAACATCAATCAAGGAGTATGAGAATGTTATGTTGTGGTCCACATTTCGCATCCCTCTCTCTGGGTGTATATGGCTTTCTTCAGTGAACAATTGGAGGTGGTTTGAAACATATCATTGTTGAAGAGAGCCATGTCCATCAGAATTAATTGTCATATAGTACTGTTGTTGCCGTGTATAATGATCTCCTGGTTCTGCTCATTTCACTCAGCATCAGTTCATGTAAGTCTCTCCAGGCCTCTCTGAAATCATCTTGCTGGTCATTTCTTACAGAACAATAATATTCCATAATATTCATATACCATAATTTATTCAGCCATTCTCCAATTGAAGGGCATCTATTCAATTTCCAGTTTCTAGCCACTACAAAAAGGGCTGCCACAAACATTCTTGCACATGTGGGGCCTTTTCCTTTCTTTATGATTTCTTTGGGATATAAGCCCAATCATTTCTATATATTAGTAACAGAAGCAAAAAATAGAAAGGTAAATCTCATTTAAAGTACCTGTAGACAATAAAATATTCGTCAGTCTATTTGCTGTATAAAATATTTGGGAGACTACCTAATAAAACTCTATCTGCCAGGAACTAGATGAATACAATGATAAAAACTTTTCACACAAATAAAAACAGATCCAAATAATTGAGAAAATGTCAATTGATCATGGACAGACTGAGCTAATAATAAAAATGATAATTCTACTAGAATTAGTCTATTTCATCAGTGACATACCAAATTGCCAACAAATTACTTTATTGAATAGGAATACTATTCTTTTATGAGAAATGATGAGCAAACATTTCAGGAAAACCTGTAAAGACTTACATGAATTGATGCTGGGGGATTGAGACATTCTAAAATATGTTTAGGGTCATTATTTAAATTTGAAGTCCTTTGGGGAAGAGGATAGGCTAGTTCATGCATTTACTCACCATCTGGGTTCTGCCCTCCTTGAATTCTACTTTTAATGGCTCTGAGATCTGTTCTCAATCTAGCACCCTACAATTTGTTGCTGTTGTTGTTTTTATGATCTCTTTAAAAGGGCTTCCCTTTTGGTCTGCTCAATTTCAGACTATTCTCACAATTCTATTTTCTTTTTTTCCTTGTTTCCTCATCTTCTTTATTTAAATTCATGCTTTACATCATAAGAAAATATTTACCTAATATAAAATGTGAAGAATAAATAGGTGAGATGAAACCAATGTTTTGAAAGTCTAGCTAAGTTATTGTAATAATACTGTTTTCATCTATTTTGATTGAACTGCTAAATTAGGTTTTACCCAACCAAGCCAAAGACCATTTCTATTTTATTAATCCCAGGATATTAAATATTTTGTATAATTTCCAGCTTTTTTTTCCTTACTTGCATTCTACAGAAGTGTAAAATTTAATTAATTGTGTTACTCAACTGTCAAGTGAAAAAATTGAAGGAGCAGATGCAACATTATTTATTAATAGCTCTCACTCCAACACTGCTTCTGCTTTGAAGTTCTGAGTAGTTTCCAAATCTTATCACCTTAAATTTGACCGTGTTATTTATGAATATGTATACTAAAATCTCCTTCAAAGGAGTGTGATATTCATAAGTATTAAATCTAAAGATTTGTCCTTCCTGCTGCAGTATTCATTGTAAACAATGAGCAGGAAACATAAGCTGATGTGATCATTTTATTTGCAAATTTTCTAATTTACTTTCTTTTATTCTTTGTTGTTTAGAGTTTAGCTTAACTTTTGCTTTATTTGTATAATCCTCAATTAAGTCAACTCAATTTCTGGCATACAAACATTTATTGTATCTCATTGTATGCTTTACCTACCCTGTCATTAATTTTTATTGAATATTCTTCCTTAATTTGAGTGTGATTCAGTAACCTTAAATTTTGTAATTGTTGTTGACTCAGAAATAACTTTGAATTTCTCAAAGTTACACTCCAATTATTGTTTAGGTTTCCTTTCAAGGATTTAATTGACCATCTCTTAAGCATTCTGTTTGCTCTTTTTAGCTCACACCTGAATTGAAGTCACAATATTTTAATAGTCTAGCTGGACTCTGATGTCTATACTACAGAATGAACTAGCTAAAAGGGATGGTAAATAATAATAGCATTTCATAATGATGATGATTATCACCATTATTGTCATCTAGCCTTATACTATGACAACAGTCTGTCATTTATATTCCCCCTTGTTATTCTAGAACCTTTGTGGTTTTTGAAATGGTTTGCATTACACATAACTATACTATAATTATGATATTATGATAATATTCATTTAAAGCAAATATATGATAATTTTTGACTCCTATAATAAGTGAAATTAATCTCTGGGAGTCAGCACACCTGTGTTCAGATTCTTCCTTTACCCTAGCCTTCATGCAGCATGGAAAGAATATAAGCTTTGGTGTCTGATGATCTGGATCCAACTCTTGCCTCTGTCACTTTTTTCTTGGACAAATCACAAATCTGGTTCTTATATTCCTTAAATGGTTTTATATATCTATATCTATATATACATATATATGTGTGTGTGTGTGTGTGTGTGTGTGTATGCATATATATATATTACCATTTAAATATATATCATAACTTTATTTTTAATATCTAAATCTGATTCCATACCATACAATATGTTTTGTCCTTTATTTTCCATATCTGTCAATAACATCATAGAATCATCTCTTTAACAGATCTCTGAGATCACCACAATCCAGTTCCTTCTTTTCACAGAAAAAGGAAATGATATTCAGATAGTTTATATGCCCAAGGTTACATAAATAATCACTAGAAGAGGCAAGATATGATTCTGATTCCTCTGTTTAATGTTGCTTCTTAGTGTGTAGGTTTGAAAATCCCTAAGGATCATTTTGACCTATATCAGAAAATGTTATAGGAATCCGAAGTTCTCTACTCCAGTCTTCAAATGAGGAAAGATTCTTAAGCAATCCCTCTTTAAAATGGGAACTTCACATGAAGTTTTTATCAGAGTTTCTTATATTATAGTTTATATATATATATATATATATATATATATTAATGAAAATTATAAGCACATGGTGCTTCTTTTGAAGGAAATTAGCTGAGTGCTGGATAATTCCTTTTTGGTTTCAAAAGACAGCCATGGACACTATTATATAGCTTTCATCAACAGAGAATTCTGAAGCCATTATTTTAAATGTTTATTGCTGAGTACCATTGTTACAAAAAAAGCAGTCAGGAAGCATACATACTATAAGATGAAGAAAAAGGAAATAAACAATTTGGCAAAGAAAAATGTTCATGACTTCTCACATTCTTAATCAAGTGTAATTTGCTTGATAGAAAAAGGTGAAAAATATGGTAAAAATAGCCTAATGAAATGTAACTGAGTTCCTTAATTTTACTTTTTAAAGCAAATATAGTAAAAAGACTTCATGGAAATATTCAATTCCATATTAATTCATTAATCCTTGTATTGTTGTAAAGGAAATATTACTGTTTGTTAATTTTTATTGCATATATAACAGTAAACCACACATTCTTCTCTATTTCCCCAGAACCTTTTGATTCTCTACAAGTATGAAAAATCCAGGTATGTGTCATTTTTGCACTAATAAATCCTGTCAGGTATTCCCTAAAACAGAAACATACCCTTTGAATTAGCTATCTGTCTTTTAAAAATTTTAGTATTATTTTCCTGAAAGTTTCTTTTAACTTTTAATGTATTTTTCCTTTCCCTTGACTCTTCTTTTTTTTAAATTTTATTTGCATAACATATGTGTGGGTAATTCTTCTTTTTTTTTTAATAAAGCTTTTTATTTGCAAAACATATGAGTGACCTTTCAACATTGACCTTTGCAAAAAAAAAAAA
>JAJPUD010011156.1:21274-52952 GCA_023553655.1 Myrmecobius fasciatus | reverse complement strand
ACTTAGGAGTATCATAATTAGATTTTCACAACATTTTTATTACTTTTTTATTAGATGCAGTTTATTCATAACCAGGAACCTGTCTTTTATATTTCGAGCTAACATCTAGAAATAAAAAAAATACTTGTTTTCATATATCATTTTCTTAAGTAGCTGTTCATTTCCTCAATGTCTCTTCTGAAGCCTTTTGCCTTCCATCAGCAGCAATCATCAAACAAACATGAACTCTACTTATGAGTTTTTCATTTTTGCCCACAATTTTTGATCCATTTTGACAACCCCTTCTAGATTGTTTTTAGCAAATTTATTTGTGACCATGTTTGTCATCAGGAGTGAATAGTGGCTAATATCATATCCTAGAAATACTCCAGGAAAACTTTGGACTTATCGTTTGTAATCAGTAAACCTCAGCAAAGAGTAAGCAACCACTATTCCAGAGATCTTCTCCCTCTTATCCCTATCGAATGATCTTCTAATCAACAATCTTTTTATATTGACAAGATTATTCTTTGGAGGACAATTAATTCTCCATTTAGAGGATACAGATCTTTCTGAAGAGGTTCATAACTATTACTAATCAGTTCAATCAGTCACTGGTCTTTCTTCCTTTTCTGCTCTCAGGATCATTCTAACAATCTTTCATTATTTTGAGAGTCTGAGGATTCACTTCTGCCTTTTCAGATAATCTTCTCCTACCTTTCCCCCAACAACATAGTGGGATCTTCACCATTCTCACCTCTTTTTAAAATTCAATAAATAATTACCATTTCTTTCCATATGTTGCAGTTTTCTTTCCTTTTATTTTAGCTCATAATTTTCCTCCTGAATTATTTCTATTTTCTTCTGTATGAAGAAGGTGGTATGTTAAATGAATCCTCACCCTCAAGAGTCTAATAGAGAAGACATTTATAAAATAATTGTACAATGGAATAGTATATAGTAAGTGAATTAAAAAGGTACAAAACATATTTAATGAAAGTTCATAGGAAGTGGATGTCACATCTGCCTAGATAGGGGAAATACACGATAGGAGAAGCTAGGGCAATCCAATGTAGATCACAGGGACTCCTCTGCTGAACTCACCAATGGAGTCAGTAGAGCTGCTGGGTAGCTTGCTTTCTAGGACCCCACATTTTTAGGATCCCCCGTTTAGGCACCAAATGTGTCTGGACTAGCTCTCAGGAGGACCTTGGTACCAACCTGAGTCCTTGGTCTTAGAGGAGGAATGATGAGGCAGGACTCAGGTGGATGGTCAAAACATGGACCTCCTGTATTCCAAATTCCCTCCACCTTATATGCCCTAATATACTTATATAACCAAAGCAACACTGCATATGTGCTAACTATATTCTGAATATGTGGGACCACATAAACAACTTGCTATTGTGTGTAGATGACTCTTTGCCACTTAGTATCACACTGTGTCAATTACAACACAGGCTGTCACTGGCCCCTGACTACTCAGGAAGGCGGAGAGCCCTTAGGGGAGATGGGGAGCCAATCCAGACTTTGTCAGCAGGTTCCCTCTGGGCCGAAGGGTTTTATACCTCACCCAGAGTTCCCTCACTATCTGTGGGTCTCTACAGGAGGGGCTTTTTGAAAAACTGGGATACTAATGCATTGCTCATGGAGTTGTAAAATATTCCAACCATTCTGGAGAGCATTCTGGAATTATGCGCAAAGTGCTATAAAACTGTGCATATCCTTTGATGCAGAAGTGCCATCACTGGGTCTGTATCCCAAGGAAATCATAAAGGAAGGAAGAACCACATGTGCAAAAAAGTTTGTAGGAACCCTTTTTGTGATAACAAAGAATTAGAAAATAAATAGCTGTTCATTAATTGGGAATGGTTGAATAAGCTGTGGTATATGAAGGTAATGGAATGTAATTTTTTTATAAAAAATGAACAAGATGATTTTAAAAAGGTTGGGAAAGATTTATACAAACTAATTATGAGTGTAATAAGCACAACCAGGAATTCATTATACAAAAAAACAGCAAAAACGGGTAATGATCAAAAATGAAAGACTTGTTTCTTCTCATTGATTCAGTGATCCAAGGCTATCCCAATAGAATTTGGACAGAAAATGGCATCTGAATTCAGAAAAAGAATTATGGAAATTGAATGTAAATCAACATGCTATATTCACTTCTTTTTTTCTGTTTTTTTTTTTTAATCTCTCCCATGGTTTCTCCCTTTTTCCTGATTTTTTTTGTCACAGCATGATTAATAAAGGAATGTGTATTAAAACAAATTAATTACTTTTTAAAAAAGCTCCTGTTTGTTTTAGGGCACATAGAAAAGGTACTCCCTAATTTGGGGCCCAAGAAGAAAAAACATTCAGAATAGCTGATATAAATTTAACCTAGCATTCACAAAAAAAGATCCATATATTTGTGAGGATGAATAACTTTTTTAGTTAAAACTTTCTTTCCTATCATGTATTGAGGCCTTAAAAGCTTGAAATTTGGACTAACACATGAGAATTCACATAGTTAAAATCATAGATACTTTAGTTTTAAAGGAAAGGAAAAGTGAAGTTAAGTACCATGGAAGAACATTCAAGAGGCTTCACTTTGAATAAAATTTGGGAGAGTCCTGAGAAGGTGGTGGAATAAGTTGGCAAATTTTAAGCTTTCCAGATTTCCCCCACAAATAGAATAAAGTTGAGCCTCAGGGCAAACATAGACTGGTGAAAAATAAAGAAGATTTTGGGCAGAAAAAGATTCTTCACAGTACAACACAAGAAGATCTGAAGAAAGATTCCAGGTCAGGATTAAACCACATGAAGTGCAAATACCTCCTGGCTCAGCAGAGACACCCAAGTGGGAGCCCCTAGGGCTAGCTGAGTGTGGCTGGAGTCTCAGCAGGAGCCACAGAAACTTTCACCTCCTACACTAATTATGGAATTGGGGTTTGAACCTTGGAATACTCAGGGAATCTTGGTTAATTAGGAATGCTCACCACACCTGTGCTGCAGGGGTATGGGCTCTGAGTGAGAAGGAACCAGCACCTGGTGAGTACAGAAGCAGCAGGGCTGCAGTGCTGCTGGATACAGGCACTTTCAGGAGGTGGGAAACACTTGCTTTGGTGTTCCTGGTCAGAGGGGAGAACTGAAGGGAAGCTTGAGGCACCATCCCCCCACGCCAGGAATAGAGGTTCTTACCCTAATGGTTCTCATTTTTAAAAAATGATCTGGGAAAAAAGAAATAGCCCCATCACAGAAATTTACTATGGGAACAGAGAAGACAGAGATTCATCTCAAAGGAGGACACTGAAGTAAAAAAAAATACTTTTACTTCAAAGAGTAATGTGAAATGACTTCTGACCCATAGAAAATGTATACACGAACTCAAAAAATTTTAAAATCAATGAGAGGCATTGAGTAAAAAATTAAAAAATCCAAGAAAAACAAGAAGTTTATGAAAAAAAATTAACCAATTAGAAAAAGAGATATAGAGTCTCAAAGAGGAAAATAAATCTTTCAAAATTAGAAGTGGGCAAGGGTAAACCAGTGAAACTAGGAGAGACCAAGAAATAATAATAAAAAAGTTCATAAAGCATGAGAAAATAGAACAAAATTTGAAATATAAGAGAAATGACAGTTTTGGAGAACATTTCAAGAGAAAATATAAAAATAATTGGACTGCCTAACCAAAAAAAAAGTACCTTGACACAATAATGTAGGAAATAATCCAAGAACATCATCCTGGAATGATAGAACATAAGGGGAAAGTAGAAATAGGAAAAAATCCCCAGATCATCAATTCAATGAGATCCTTTGTGGAAAACACACAGAAATATTATTGCCAAATTTTGAAACTCCCATATCAAAGAGAAAATTTTGGAAGAAGCACCAAACAAACAAGAACAATATAAATAGACTGGAGCTGCAATTAGAATTGTACAGGACTGCTCCAAATCACTATTGATCGGAGAAATGCAAATTAAGACAACTCTGAGGTTGTCTCCTACCACTACACACCTGTCAGATTGGCTAAAATGACAGGAAAAGATAACGATGAATGTTGGAGGGGATGTGGGAAAGCTGGGACTCTAATACATTGTTGGTGGACCTGTGAACGGATCCAACCATTCTGGAGAGCAATTTGGAGCTATGCTCAAAAAGTTATCAAACTGTGCATACCCTTTGACCCAGCAGTGTTTCTATTGGGCTTATATTCCAAAGAGATCTTAGAGGAGGGAAAGGGACCCACATGTGCAAGAATGTTTGTGGCAGCCCTTTTTGTAGTGGCTAGAAATTGGAAAGTGAATGGATGCCCATCAATTGGAGAATGACTGAATAAATTATGGTATATGAATGTTATGGAATATTATTGCTGTGTAAGAAATGACCAGCAGGACGATTTCAGAGAGGTCTGGAGGGACTTGCATGAACTGATGCTGAGTGAAATGAGCAGAACCAGGAGATCATTATACATGGCAACAACAATACCATATGATGATCAATTCTGATGGACATGGCTCTCTGCAACAAAGAAATGTCTCAAACCAGTTCCAATTGTTCAGTGAAGAAACCCATATATACCCAGAGAGAGGGATATGAAATGTGGACTACAACATAACATTTTCATGCTCTTTATTGATGTTTGCTTACAGTGTGTTTTCTTTCTCTAATTTTTTTTCTTGTAGATAGGATTTTTCTTGCACAACAACTTGTCAAGTATTTTATCATTATTAACATGTAATGGACTTCCTGCCATCTAGGGGAGGGGTGGGGACTGGGGGTAAAATTTGGAATGGAAAGCTTTGTAAAGATCAATACTGAGGAACTACCCATACATATGTTATACAAATAAAAAGCTTTAATAATAATAAAAAGAACAACAAAAAAAGAATTGTACAGGACTTAGCAGCAGCTACAATAAAAGGCTGTAGGCACTGAGATCATATCTACCAACAATCAAAAGAACTAGGCTTGAGGCAAAAAAATATCATATCCAACAAAATCACCTATGCTATTAAATGAGAAAAAAATGAAGATTCAAAGGAATTGCAGATTTTCAGGACTTTCTATCAACCAAATTTGAACTTAATACAAAATTTAACATAAAAGAGCCAACATCAAAGATCAGTTTCAAGAAACTCAACATGGACAAATTGTGTATGTTTTTTTTTACATGGGAGATATATACAATATGTTTAAGATTCACATCAACAATAGGATAGTTCAAAAGAAAGATTGCCAGAATTAAGGTAAAGATAGTAATTATGTTATACAAATGAGGGGCAGAGGAAGAAAAGACAAAAAGATTTTAGAGGAGGAAGAAGGGCTCATAGTTCTGAAAACCTACTGACAACAGGAATGGGTTTAATAGGCAACACTATGTATGCATGTAAGCATGCATATATATATATATATATATATATATATATATATATATATATATACACACACACATATATGCACATGTCTACAAACATACTTCCCATAAAGGGTATAGCACCCTCCAAAATCTGTAAAGAAATAAGAAGGGAGGGAGGAATTGGAGGATGGAGCCACAAGGGTGAGGGAAGTATACAAGGGAGAGATCCTTGGATGGGAGGAGTTTAAGTAATAGCAAGTCAAGTTAAGGAGCAAATTGAGAAAATTTAAATTAGTAAAAAGCATATATTGTAGATCTTTTTATAAGGGTAATATAAGTGTATTTATGTAAAAAAATATATTGTCAAATGAAAGGATAGGAAACATACTCATGAATTTATTGATATAGGGAACTCCTGCCTAAGGACACATCCTCTGCCAACAAAGTTTCGTAACTTGTACACTGAAAGGTTATGTGACCAACATAGGATCACACAGTCAGTATGAGCCAGAGGCAGGATTTCAATACAGTCATTCCTGTCTTTGAAGCATGATCTTTATTTAGGCTATATCATGGTGCCTCTTAGCAGCTTGAAATAGAAATTAAGAAATTTTTTCTAGGTTAATGGAGACTAAGTTAATGACTAGGTAGGGCTTTACATATACACAGCATTATCGGAATATAAATATTTAATCCTCCAAAATCTTTTAAAAGTTTTTGTGCATTTTTTAAAAATGATGACTTTTTCAAGAAAGTAATTATACTCTCCTAACTTTGTTTTTCTTAGAAATCTGCTTAACAAAACCTCCTTTATTATACAGCAAAAACAAAATTGCAACTCAGCACTTTCTGAATTACTGCAAATTCTGAGACAGTCATGTCTTCATGAAAGTGATAGTGAATTACAATGCATAGTGCCTAAGATCAACCGTTTCTGAGCAAGTACAGTTATATTTTCTAAGTAATGAAAAAGCACTTTGGCTTGATGTTAAATAATTTGAACTGAACAGAAATAATCAAAATAATAATCAAATTTTAAAGGAGCAGGCAGCATTTTAATTCAAATTCAAGAGAGTGTGAATGGTTTGGTTGGTAGCATTATATTGGTAGGTGAATTATACTGGTATTTTTTACCTTGTTGCTATAAGTTGGCCAATATATAAATCTATGCAAATGTTTTTTTCCTCCTCTCTAAATAGCCTGAAATCCATCTCTTCCCCCCCCCAAAAAAAAGCATTATTGGAAAAAAATGAGAATGCATATTATCTTACATTTTGTAGGTATTTAAGATTTACAGTATATGTTATATGCATTATAATAATCCATCATCCCAGTAATTTTGTGATATAAGTATTAAAGTATTTTATATACATATTAAAGATGAAAATGAATTTCAGTTGAGTTAGGACATAGTTTCCAGTCAAATTACATTCTCTTCTGACTCTAACTGCAGTACTCTTTCCAATCTACTTTATTGCCTCAATACATTATACATATATTGGTCCTGGCACTAAATGTTGCATCAGAAGATGTAGGATCAAACTCCAATTCTTCAGCTTTGGGAATCTTGAAGACTGAATATAGTGCCTTCCCTTGGTTATTCGTTTTCTATTTATATATCTTGCTTTTTCTATATTTGGTTGCATGTCATCTTCTCCATTAGATTGTAGGCTTCTTGAGGAGAGGGACTATATTTTTAGATCCTCAGTGCTTCTCACAATACCTGGTACACTGGAGGCACTTAATGAATGTTTATTGCTTAAAATGATTGATTAATAAGTATAAAGCAGAAAATTTTCAATGGCATCATAATTCTTTGCTTATATTGGAAAAAACAAAGTTACACTGAGATCACTAACCATGAAAAGACATGATAATCCCAATAATTTGTTCAAGAGAATGACTTGCACAAATCCACTCCAGCTCCAGGCCCTGATTCACTAGGATCTTTCATATTTATCCCCACTTCAGCTGCATAGCCAAAGAGACTACTCTTGATCATATGGCAGTGCCAGAACTAGTTAAAGAATATCTCCAAAGTCTACATGAAAACTGTACTATCTAAATTTAAACTTAGAAGTGCTGGGAGTATTGGCCACTGGTTTCAGGTTACACTATAATTGTAATACTTTGACTTCAGAGACAGTTTTCCCTAAGCATATTACAAAAGGTATTTTTCCTTTGGTTGGAATGAGAATTCTAAGTTCTCTTTTGTTTTATCCCCAGACCAACGAAAGAACTCAATTCTATGTGTATAAGTTTTTGTATTTTAACATATTATTTTAAGATAGAATTTAACAAGAAGAATGAAATCACTCCTCCTATCCTTTTCTGTTAAAAGCTACTGACAATCCATTGAAGGCTTTTGCAGATTTTTTTTCCTGAAAAAATTTAAGGAAATTCATTCTAAATTCAAGCCATAAATAATATTGCAGGAAGGGAGAGGTGGAAAACATTTTCTTTCACTTCATAGATTTGGATAGAATTAACTAAGATGAAATGAGAAGAAAAATAATTTGCAATTCCTATCTATGATTTGAAATGAACAAGAAAATTAATTTCTAATCCTTATTTTCAACATGCAGAGCAAAAGAGACTAGGGAGATGGAGGGAAGAGAAGGTGGCAGTGATTCACTAAAGTTAGAATACATTCCAAGTCAATTGAATTCACTTCAATAAAATTTTATTATTTCAAGGCACTGTGCTAGCACTGGAGATATTAATACACCGCAAATAGGTCCTTTCCTCACTGACCTTACATTCTTAGCAAATATTTCCTAATGTTTACTATGTCTGAGAAACACTCTTAATACTGTCTAGGATGAAATATAATCTTTACCTTCAAAAAATTCACCACTTGTGCTGGGTTTGCTTTTAGCTATCTGTAAGTGGGGAAATGGTATTATAGACTACAGGTTATTGTGCAAAGGACATATCAATCAACAAAATAAATTAGTATTTTAGTAAGTACCTGTTATATGGCTCCCATATGCCTCCCATTGTGGCAGGATCTGAAAACATATACCAAAGAATGACACAGTCTCTGCTTTCAAAGAACTTACATTCTACTGAGAAGACAGTATGTATTGAAATAAGGATGTAAAATATATAAACAAAATAGCAAAGTAAATTTTCCATGTAGATTTTAGGCAACTGAAAACAAAGCCAATCTTTGTCCATTGCCAAAAATTCCTGATTATCTGATCATCTCACATTTATACTTTTCCCCTCCTCTATTTTCTAACTAGTTGACCAGTATCCAGCTGAGGTAAGTATGGAGCCTTGTGAT
Organism: Myrmecobius fasciatus; assembly: GCA_023553655.1. Taxonomy (NCBI): domain Eukaryota; kingdom Metazoa; phylum Chordata; class Mammalia; order Dasyuromorphia; family Myrmecobiidae; genus Myrmecobius; species Myrmecobius fasciatus. Next base: position 44,334 of record JAJPUD010011156.1, on the reverse strand, counting down.
ATCCCTCTCTTGACCAACCAGGTACTATATTGATAGGCACATCCAAAATTGTTGATAAGACTTCTTACATATGCACCCTCCCTTGACTCCAGTTGTCATACAATACCCCCTTTCACCCCTTGACATTTATCCTGTCAAGTTCTTAGCAGCTAGAAATAACTTTTCAAATGTCATAAAGGAAAAAAATACCCCCCAAAATAAATAAATGAAATCTCTTAATGTCACTATTGACAGATTCAAGCTGTTCGCTCTCTTTTTATTTAGGTCAGACTCACCAGAAACAGCTTACTCTTATACTGTGATAATCTTAAGTTGTTTTCCCCTGAAATAAATTTACTTTTGAAAACAAAATTTACAAAAAAGCAGAGTTTGACTAGTAGATTGACTAATTGCAAGTGAGAAGAAACTAAATTACTTTCTCACCTATTTTCTCTTAGGAGTCAATGGACCTTTAAAAAAATATATTATGCTACCTGTTTGATGGGTAAGAATGATAGGAAGCAGCAGGAACTCAAAGAATTATTTTTTTGTAGGAAGAATCTCAGGCATAGACAGAAGAGCTATGTGATTTTATCCCACTCAATCCATTTTTCCATGATGTTATAAAGACTTGCTCCAGTTATAAAAAACTTGCTCCAGTCATTATCAGACTGCTTTTTACTGACTTGTGCTTTCACAGCATCATTAAAATACACTGCAATTAAAAAGAAAGAAGAAAAGAGTGGAGAGACATAATTAACTCCATTAGCCCCAAATCTCATTGGAGGCAATGTGCTTTCCCAGTACTGATTATTTGAGATAAAAACAGCAAAAGACCCAGACTTTTGTTTTAGCTATTTCGTGCATTCATTTGTCTATCATCTAGTGTATTCTCTCTAGAATACAACACAGGATCTGCTGTATTTAATGTAGTGGTAATAAGTCTTTGGTGATCTTAGAGATAAAATGCTTTATTTCACTAGGTTTTCAATAATGTGGTATAGCTAACTGAACTTTGTCAACAAGTATAGGTACAAAAAAGAGATCAATTTTTGTTATTGTTATAAGAACAAATTTTATTTATCCAAAAATAATACTTTTAGTTTTTCAAATTTTCAGTGACAGAAGTAACCTAGTAGGTACTCCTTTCAACAATGGGGAAATAATCCATTACATCAACAATGGGATGTAATGGATTATTTGATAGCATCCTTTTAATAAATTTCAATATTGATTAAAGTATATCAAGCATTCTGAGGAAGCACTGATTATGTCACTTCTTTAATTGAAAAACCTTTAGTGTTTTTTTATTGCCTAACTAAAAGAGTCTAAATTCCTTGGCCTGATCCATCTTCTTGCCACTATTTCAGGAAACAATATATATATATATATATATATATATATTCTCTGCAATAGCTAAACTAGACTATTCTCTATTTTCTAAATTTATTTCAGATTTCTTTATCCCAACATCCTTGACTTTTGTGCTATTCATTCTAATGGAAAGGTCTTCCTATCTCCAAATCCATAAGTCTGAATGAAAGTTATCTCTTCCTAGTTCCTCTTCATTTATTTATTTTCTAACAATATGGTCTTTTATATGTCATGAATACATTTAGAACTTATTTTTGTATGTGGTATGTGGTACTGATCAAAATTTGATTTCCAAATGATCACTATCCAGTTTTCTAATCAGAAAAAAAAGTTCATCTGGAAGAAAAAAGGTCAAGAATTTCAAGAGAATTAATGAAAAGAAAATTGCCAATTAAGGTGGTGTAGGTGTACCAGATTATAAAGAGTGTTATTATAAGCAAATTAAAAGAACATATGCTTTTACTTCTCAGATTTGTGGAGAAGGACTGAATTTTTGACCAAACAAGAAATGAAGATCATTATTGATCACAAAATAGATAATTTTGATTATATTAAATTAAAAAAGGTTTTATACAAACAAAACTATTGCAGACAAGATTAGAAGGGAAGCAATAATCTGGGAAACATTTTTACATTCAAAGATTCTAATAAAGGCCTCATTTCTGAAATATATAGAGAATTGACTCAAATTTATAAGAATTCAAGCCATTCTCCAGTTGATAAATGATCAAAGGATATGAACAGACAATTTTCAGAGGAAGAAATTAAAACCATTTCTATTCATATAAAAAGGTGCATTAAATCACTATTGATCAGAGAAATGCAAATTAAGATAACTGAAATAGCACTACACACTTCTCAGATTGGCTAAAATGACAGGAAAAGATAATGATAAATGTTGGAGGGGATGTAGGGAAATTGGGACACTGATACAGTGTTGATAGAATTGTGAATGGATCCATCCATTCTCAAGAGCAATTTGGAACTATGGCCAGAGATTTATCAAATATGTGTATATTCTTTGATCTAGCAGTGTTTCTACTGGGATTATATTTCAAAGAAATCTTAAAGGAGAGAAAGGGTCCCACATGTGCAAAAATGTGTGGCAAGGAACTGGAAACTGAGTGTATGCTCATCAGTTGAAGAATGTTATGGTATATGAATTTTATGGAATATTATTGTTCTGTAAGACATGTTAAGCAGGATGATTTCAGAGAAGACTAGGGAGATTTCCATGAACTGATGTTTAGTGAAAAGAGCAGCACCAGGAGATCATTGTAAATGGCAACAAGATTATACAATGATCAATTCTGATGGACCTTGTTCTTTTCAACAATGAGATGATTCAAACCAGTTCCAATGATCTTGGGATGAAGAGAGCCATTCACACTGAAAGAGAACTGTGGAAATTGCATGTGGACAACAACACAGAATTTTTACTCTTTTTGTTTTTGTTTGCTCTCATTTTATTTTCTTTATCATTTTTCCTGTTTGATTTGATTTTTCTTGTGCAGCAAGATAATTGTATAAATATGTATGCATATATTGGATTTAACATAGTTGTACTGTGCTTAATATATATTGGACTACTTGCCATCTAGGGGAGTGGGTAGAGGATGGAGAGAAAAATTGGAACAGAAGGTTTTGCGAGGGAAAATTTTGAAGAATTATCCATGCATATGATTTGAAAATAAAAAAGCTTCAATTAAAAAAAGAAATGTCAAAAGAAACTAGGTGAAGACATTTTAAACATTTTTTCAATAATTTGTCATGCACATAACTTTATTAAACAATTAATTAATTAAATTTTAAAACAATTATGCAATTAAATAATTAAATCAAACAAATATACACCTATAATTATTTGTAGTGTCATGAACTTCTTCATATGATACTGCAGAATTATTGCTGGATCCCAGAATTTCAGTACTGGAAGTGACTATAAGCATTATATACTCAAATCTGAACACAATAGTGCTGGCACATTGTCATCCTGCCTTACTTTAAACATCTCCTTCAGATGGAAACCCCATACCTCTTAAAATGGCTGACAACAGTTTTGGATAACTCTAATTATTAGAAAGTTTTTCTATACTTTTAACATAATGTTGCATATTGGCAGTCTCTACCTAATGCTGTAATTTCTGTCTGGCTAGGACAAGACTTCCTTCATATTGGCATATAAAATACATAATTTACTTTCCTGCCTTATCATCTCTTGTCAATTATGAATATTCCCAATTACTTCCACCAATCCTTCTTTGGCATGAAAATAACATTGTCATTATTATTTTTAAATTAAACTGCAAAAATTTTATAACTTTATCAACATGGATTATATTCATAAGTTTATTATCCCTATGTATATGTATCTGCATATTTATATACACATATATCCCTAGATATGTGTATATGCTATTAAACACAAACATTTTATATATACATATATGTGTGTATGTTTGTGTGCCATAAAGTATGTTTATATGTATATATACAAAAAACATGTGTGCATATATATGTTTGTGTACAGCAAAATATATGTATTTAATAGTATATATCTGTTTCAGCACATATAGTTTTAATAAAATTTTTCTATTTTCCAAAAATATGCATATAGTTTTCAACATTCATCCTTGCAAAATCTTGTGATCCAAATTTTTTTTTCTCCCTATCTTACCCTCAACCCTTCCCCTAGCTGGCAAATAATCCAACATAAGTTAATATGTGCAATTCATATATATATATATATATATATATATATATATATATATGTATGTACCTGCAATTATCATGCTGCACAGGAAAAATCAGATCAAAAAGGGAAAAAATGAGAAAGATAACAAAATGCAAACAAACAACAACAACAAGAAAAGTGAAAATACTGTATTGTGATACATACTTAGTCTCCACTGTACTCTTTCTGGGTGCAAATCAAATGACTTTCACCATCACAAGACCATTGGAACTGGCCTGAATTACCTTGCTGTTTAAAAGAAACTTGTCCATCAGAAATAACCATCTTATAATCTTATTGCTATGTACAATATTCTCTTGGTTCTACTCACTTCACTTAGCATCAGTTCATGTAAATCTCTCTAGGTCTTTCTGAAGTCATTCAGGTACACTTTTACATAAATTTTGCCTAACATAATTTTTTCCTTTCATGAACCATTTTAAAGTTTTTTTTATTTATTACTATCAATACAATTTTTAATTTATTTGGAAAAATCTTTTTAAAAAAATTTTAAAGCTTTCATTTTCAAAATATATGCATGGATAATTTGTCAACATTGACCATTGTATAGCCTTGTGTTTCAGATTTTCCCCTCCTTCCCCCCAAGCCCTCCCCTAGATGGCAAGCAATGCAATATATGTTAAACATGTTAAAATATATGCTCAATCCAATATGTGTAAACATATTTATATGATTCTCTTGCTGCACAAGAAAAATCAGATCAAAAAGCAAAGTAAATGAGTAAGAAAACAGAATGCAAATGAACAACAACAAAAGAGATTGAGAATGTTATGTTGTGATCCTCATTCCATTCTCACAGTCCTCTCTCTGAGTATAGATGGCTCTCTTCATCACAAGATCACTGGAACTTTCTTCAGTCAACTTGTTGTTTGAAAGAGTCATGTTCATCAGAATTGATCATCATATAATATTGATGTTGCAATGTACAGTGATCTCCTGGTTCTGATCACTTCATTTAGCATCAGTTCATGTAAGTCTCTCCAGGCCTCTCTAAAATCATCCTCCAGATCATTTCTTATGGAACAATAACATTCATATACCATAACTCATTAAGCCATTCTCCAACTAATGGGAATTCACTCAGTTTTCAGTTTCTGGCCATTAAGAAAAGGGTTGTCACCTATATTTTTGCACATATTAGTCCTTTTCCTTCCTTTAACATTCCTTTGGGATATAGGCCCAGTAGAAGCACTGCTGGATCAAAGCATATGCATAGTTTGATAACTTTTTTGAACATAGTTCCAAATTGTTAACCGGAATGGCTGGATCTGTTCATGGCTCCCCTGATAATGTATTAGTGTGCCAGTTTTGTGCCATCCCCTCCAACATTAGTCATTATCTTTTTCTGTCATCTTAGCCAATCTCAGAGGTCTGTAATGGTATCTCAGAGTTGTCTTGATTTGCATTTCTCCAATCAATAGTGATTCTCATATGATAAGAAATGCCTTTAATTTCTTCATCTGAAAATTGTCTGTTCATATCCCTTGACCATTTATCAACTGAAGAATGGCTTAAAGTCTTATAAATTTGTCTATTCTCTATATATTTTAGAAATGAGGCCATAAAGTAAAAATGTCTTCCCAATTTATTGCTTCCCTTCTGCATTAGTTTTGTTTGAACAAAATCTTTTTAGCTTAATATAATCAAAATTATATATCTGGTGTTCAAAGATGAGTTTTAGTTCTTTGGTCACAGATTCCTTCCTTATCCACATATCTGAGAGGTAAACTGTCCTATAGTCTTCTGATTTCCTTATAATATCAGACTTTATGTCTAAATTATGAATCAATTTTGACCTTCTCTTAGTATGTAGTGTTAGATGTGGGTCAATGATTAGTTTCTGCCATAATAGTTCCCTATTACCTTAGCAGTTTTTGTCAAATAGTGAGTTGCTATCCCAAAAGCTGGAGTCTTTGGGTTTGTCAAATATCAGATTGCTAGAGTTGTTGACTATTTTTTTCCTGTGAACCTAACCTATTCCATTGATCAACTAATCTATTTCTTAGGCAGTACCAAATGGTTTTGATGACTGCTGCTTTATAATATAGTTTTACATCTGGCAGAGCTAGGCTATCTTTATTGGCTTTTATCAATTTGTTCCTTTCTCCCTCCCGCCTTTCTTCCCTCTAGCCACTTTCCCCACACAGATACACACATATCATACTTAAATTTGCCCGTTTGCAATTTGTACACTTTATTCTTAGTTCTGTGCTCTCTGAGGCCAACGGGCTTAAGTCTAAATCTTTTTCTATAGATAGTCTTTAAATACTTGAAAATGCCTATGCCTATCCCCACTCTCCAACAACTTGTCTCTACACGTTAAATATTTCTGTCCCTTCACTGATGTCTTTTATCATCATGATTACCCATGTCTGAACACTTTTTTAATTATCAGTATCCTTTTGAGAAAGTTCAGTGCAGAATTGAACACTGCATTTTACATGTGATCTTACTGGAGAAGAAATAAGTGATGGTCGCATTTTTACTACTTGTTTTTATTCATCTTAAGGTTTCATGAGATTTCTTGATTGTCATAATACTATGGAATGACACAATTTGTAGTTCACTAAATTCTTAGATATTTTTCAAATTACTTATTAGCCACGTTTCCATCATACTGTCCTTTTGAAACTGACATTGTGAAAACAAGCATACCACTTGCATTTGTCTCCATTAAATTTCATTTTCTTAGAACCATGTTCTTAGCTATCAAAATCTTTTTGATGTTATGAAGTCAGGGTTTTTCCAGCTTGGCCTGGAAGAACCTGCAAGAATTTGTGCTAGAACATGCCACAATGAAGGTTTGAAATTAGTTGCTCCGGGTCTTGTACCACTTACAGCAAAAAAAAATTGTATTTTGTCAAAGGGTATTTTAATCACTTAGGACAGCTAGCTAGTACAGTGGATGGAGCATTGTGCTTGGGGCGAGAGTTCAAACCTGGCTTCAGACCCTTATTATCTATGTGTATTTGGCTACATCATTTAATTGTGTTTGCCTCAGTTCACTTATCTGTAAAATGAGGTGAAGAAAGAAATGATAAACCACTCCAATATCTTTGTGAAGAAAAGTCCGTGGAGTCTCATAGAATTAGATATGACTAAACAACATAGCCTCAGTTACAGATTATCTGGTTGCTGCTATAGTGCACAAGATAATTAATAGTTTTTGATTGGTTAGATTGGTGATAGGACATGTGTTGAAATTTATTGGACATGGATTCATTTCATAATAATTAAACTTGCTTTACTCTAAGACTGGAAAGGAATTTAGGAATTATCTACATAACACAGGAACAAGAACCCTTAATTAAGAAAAGAGAATTATGAAGATTGTATTAAGCAAGTTAATGGGAAAATAGTTCAGTTCCATACTTCCATTTCTCTTCTTATTATTCTATGTATGTAGAATAAATTGTTCCTGAATATAAAACAAGTCTGCAAACTATTTTCAACAATTCAACAGACATTAATTAATTTTATTATCAGAAAGGTATCAGTTGGGATGATAGGGAAACAAAAATAAAATATGCCATAGTTTTTTGTTTTAAGAGACTTGCAATCCATTAGGGGAAATAATTTTTTGGTTACAGAAAAAGATCTGAAACAAGTCTCTTGGACATAGATTCAGGAAGTCTTAATTTGGAATTCTGCCTCAGAGACTTATGGTATAAGTCTAGCTAGAAAAGTCATTTAATCATTTTGACCCACATTATAATCATATTTCAAAGGAGTTAATAGTGCCTATCTTAATGATTTGTCTTAAGTATCAAATGTGATAATATATGAACACCAAGTACTTTGAAAACTATAAAAATATAACTGTCAGCTATGATTAGTTGTTGTGCATTCCCAGATTATTTTCACAAAAAAAGGAACAGATTTCATCCCTCCTTCCATATGCACAAATTGCTCTAAGAGATTTATCAGAATAAATAGAATCCTTCTATGGGGAGGGAAATGAGGTAGACATGGGAGACTTCATGAAATCTGAGATACTCAGCTGTATCTTACAAAGATGATATAAATTGATGATAAGTATCATGCAACTTGGAAACTTTCAAATCCATTTTCTCTAGGCTAAAAAATGGTATCCATGAAATTTATTCAGTTAGTATCCTTTAAAGCAATGAAGACCTCACATTATTCATTAGATAACAACTCTGGGAGAAAAAAAATCTAGCAGTAATAAGAATTATTTTATTTTATTTTGCTTTGTTTTGATTCAAAGCTTCCTTTTCTTTCTTTCTTTCTTTTTTTTTTTTTTTGCTTTTTGCTGAGGCAATTGAGGTTAAGTGACTTGCCCAGGATCACACAGCTAGGGAATGTTAAGTGTCAGAGATGAGATTTGAACTCAGGTCCTCCTGACTTCAGGGCTGGTGCTCTATCCACTGTATCACCTAGCTGCCCCAAAGCTTCCTTTTCTTAAATATAAATACTTCATGCTAAGATAAGATACTATGATCTTCTAGAAATTTCCAGAAATTGTATGTGTTTTAAAAATTATTAAAAAATTAAAAATTAAAATTTTAATTTATAGAATAAAACAAAGTTTCCATAACATTGTACAATAAAAATACATTTGCACATGAAACTCTAAACTATTACATACAACTTGTTAGCCTTTTAAAATATTAAGTAGAGTTATCATGTAATTTTTCTTCCCTCACTCTACATTAGAGATGGCTACATTTCTATCTCTCAATCTTTCTCTATATGAATGTGTGTATACATATATATTTATATACACATGTGTATTCCATGTATATATGTACATATGCATATATGTATATAACAAAGGAAGGGACTCCAACAATCATTTCATATTATATATAACTGAATAAGAATGTCCTTTATACCACATAAAAAGAAACAGCTTATTCCAGTGTTGCATAGTTCTAATTATTAGGAAATTTCTATTCCGTATATGAAGCTTAAATTTATCTCCCTGCAAATTCTATTATTGCTTTTATAGTAGTTTTGCCTATCAGGACTAAGAAAAATAATAAATAAAAACCCTCAAGTATTTTCAAAAATACTTGAAAATAATGCAAATAATTTCTAGTTAAGCACCCCCATTCATTTAGCCAAACTTCCTTTGCCATGGTTTTTAGGTTCCTTAGACTGCCCTTCTTTGGACAATCTCCATCTTATGAATATTATCCTAGTATATGCCATTCAGATTGAACACAATACAATATAACTATTCAATATAGGACCACAAACAATAAACTATCATTTCCTTAATATGAGGCACTATGACTTTTGAGGGAAGCCTGCATATTAGAGTTTTATATAAAAAAATTTAGTTTGTTTTGGTTTTGTCTACCAAGTGATATAGTTGAATTATATTATATTTAATGTGTAATCCACTAAAAATCCCAAATTCTTTCTCCATTTTTTGAAATTATATCTAATTGTACCTTCCCAATATTCTGCTTAATAAATCAACTTCTGGAATACAAATGTAAAAATTTGCATTTATCCTGGGGCAGCTAGGTGGCGCAGTGGTTAGAGCACCAGCCCTGAAGTCAGGAGGACCTGAGTTTAAATCTGATCTCAGACACTTCCTAGCTGTGTGACCCTGGGCAAGTCACTTAATCCCAATTGCCTCAGCAAAAAGCAAAAAAAAAAAAAAAAAAAAAAAAATTTGCATTTATCCTAATTACATTTCATCTTATTGGATTCAGTCCAATATACTAACCTGTTGATGAGTTTTTCTTTATGTGTTAAGGATTATGATTCTGTCATCCAAATCATTTTAGCTATTCCCTCACATCATTGTGTAATTTGTAAACAATAAAAATATGATTACATAAATACAAATATGATTATTATTAAAGAAAAAAAAGTAAAGAAGAAAGAAGCAATAAAAAAAGAAGAAAAGAGAAAAGGGAAGGAGAGAAATGAAGGGAAGAAGAAAAAAGGAAGAAAGGGAAAGAAAGAGAGGGAAAAAAGAAAGAAAAAAAGAATAAGAAAAGAAGGAAGGGAGAAAGAAAGAAGGAAGCAAAAAAGAAGGAAGGAAGGAAAGAGGGGGAAAAGAAAGAGAAGAAAAAGTTGTTCCTACATCAGATCTGTTAGGTTAGAGATTGAACAGGCGAGGATTTTGATTTTTCCCTTTTCTTGTTCATGAGGTGATCAAAAGGAGTATAAACATGAACCACCACAGTAACATACCTTAGTGGTTACAATTTTTGTTGTTGTTGTTTGTCATGTTCAACTCTTTGTGAACCTATTTGGGATTTTATATAATATAATGTATTTATGATTAATTACATATGTTTATATGATTATATAATATATGTATAATATAATATAAAAATAAAATTTCATACAATAAGAGTATATAAACATGTAGATTCCCAAATTATGATGGTATAATTAACTTAGAGATTTTGAGGAATTGATCACAAAGGTCCTCAGATGCATAAGAGCATACAAGCATGAGAAATACTAGCATGACCTACCATTTCCTTCTTTAGCTTATTTTAAAGGTGAGAAACTGAAGCAAATAAGATTAAGTGACTTGTCCAGGAAAACACAAATATGGGAAAAATACAGTTCTCTTCTAGCTATGTGATTATAAATAAGGTTTATAAATAGACCTTTATAAATTATTTTAATTTGGGAAGTCAATACTCCAGGGCAAACATGTATTTTTCTTCGTTATCAGAAGTAGTTGTTAGTGTGTTCCCTTCTTAGGTACCATTGATTCAGCTTTTTCAATTCCACCCCCCCATCCTAGTTTTTTCACCTTTTTTACTTCCACAAATATCATTTAGTCCAGCCTCTTGTTTTATGAACATCTATAATCAAAAGTACCTTCATTGTCACAACCAATTGCTGCTTATTATATCAAATGTTAGTTACATATTCTTACATTCAAGGAACACCATCTGAATACTATTTCTCTTATCAACCACATTATTATTATTATGCCTTTTGATCTGACATTTTTCAGAATACACATTATTCAAGTATATCTGCTTTCTTCTCCACCTATCATTCCTTGTTTTTGGCATTATTCTTTGATTCTTTCTGTCCAGTCTGCAACTTTAAAAATTACTTCCTCAAAAGATTTTTATGCTTGAGCCCATATTCACTGTTTTCAAGACTACCAGCAAAGATAGCTTCTATAGTAGCTCTCTATTCCATTAGTGACTACATAACTTTGGAGTGTTGGGGCAGTTTTATATGGTAAAAAGAGTAGTTCATCTGAAGGCTGATGATGAAGATTTCATTCTTGTCTTTTGCTTAATATGTGTGGTACATTAGACAAGATTTTTCCTTTCTGTTTTTATGTTTTAAAGAGGGAGTTGGACTATATTGTCTCAGGATTCTTTCTAGCCCTAAATATTTTCCTTCTGCTCTCTCCTTTATTCACTCATTATACTGATAAACTTAGTTTTTAACACATGTATACTGTTTTATGAGACAGGTATTGCTAGATAGTTCAAGATTGCTAGATAATTATTTTCTTCACTATAAATATTATTTTAAATTAATGGGCACACTGCAGGTTCTTAAACATTTTATCTAAGCAGAATTTTTTTATTGTTGAAAAGGCATTGTAATAAGATATGTCCTATATGTCCTATGTATATTATCTTACAATTGATATGGTGCTGTGGAATTTCTTGTGCCTTTATTCCGACTCCCAAATTAAAATTTTTCAACAAACTTTTGTAGAACAGTATATTGTAGAATGTGTGATCAATGACTGCACTCATCAACCATTGTGTTTAATTGGTTATTTTTGCTTTTTTGCCAGAATATATTGTTTTGATTTATGAAGGTTTGGGGGGATAGGAAGAGATGTTTTAAGATTTAAAAGTTAAGGGTTTTTGAGGGCCTTTATCAATGAAAAATAACAATGGTTAGTAAAAATATGTTTTATTGGGGAGGACAGTTATGTTGGGTATGAACTTAAAAATTTAATTATCACCAGGGTTTAAAAGGAGGCTCAGACATTAAAAGGTTAGCCTCTCTCTATCTAATCTAGTTCTAGTTCATGACCAAAAATGATGTCTTTATTTTTTACTGAGGCAAGTGGGGTTAAGTGATTTGCCTGGGATCACACAGCTAGGAAGTATGAAGTATTTGAGGCCACATTCAAACTCAGGTTCTCCTGACTTCTGGGCTGGTGCTCTATCCATTACACTACCTAGCTGCCCCATATTTCTTTTATATAATCTACTATAAATAGCAAAGGTCTGGGTGTATTATAGATATTTAGAGCTTAAAAGATACTGTGGAAAATTTCCAGTAAAACTCCTGCATTTTATATGGGCAAGTATAGCTTGTTGCACATTGAAACTATATATATATATATATATATCAATATTGAATCTGTTCAAATGTGGGAGACATGAATAAGTATCTCTAGAGTCTCTTCCCCTTTGATTACTGCTGTGAGAGCAGAACAGAACCATGAAAATGGCTGCTCTGCTTTCCTTAGAGAGATACCTGATTAGAATTATATCTATTCCTTCTTTAACATTATTACTCTAGGGTAAATATTTTTTAGGTTCAAGTTACTTTAGTGCTTGCTAAACTTTTAATGGAGAAGGGGGACATCAAACTATATAGCCAAGCCTTTGACTTCCTTCCCAACACATGTCAATTTCATAAAGATCACTGCATATAAGAAGTATTAGAATCATGATCTAGGCAATGGCTTTGCTATGTTTTACTTTCTTCCTAGATTCTTTTCTTTAAGGAAACTGTCTGAAAAAAGTGGCAACCATGTGCCTCTTCTCTTGAAGCTGGAACCAGAAGTAAAAATCTCTCTTTTCCCAAACTTTTACAAATGTTGCCCCTTTTTCAGGGAAAGAGTATTAAGTAATTACTCTTCGTCTACATAGAGCACTGTATACAAATGGCTTGATCCCAGAGGTACACAGAGAGAGATTAAGTGATTTCCCAATATAATATAATTATTAGAATTGACACTAGTTAAACTATGCATAATTGTTATAGAAATATTAGAGGTCATCTAATCCAATCTCTTCATTTTCCAGATGAGGACCCCAAGAACCAGAGAATTTAACTTTTTCAAAGCAGCATAGCAACATGTTGACTATAATTACAGTATTTCTAAATAGCATTTTAGATGTGCTTCTCTCCAACCATAAAATGCAGTTGCGTTCAGTTACTGATGTTTTAAATATACCTTAGGAAAGTCATGGAAGAAAACAAGATAAAGTGAATCATGAGTTTTTTGAGTTCTCTATAAAGAGTTCAAAGCTTTCCTACATTCTATGTAATGGTTAGCAAGCAATTCTTGCTTCATATAAATGTATTATGGCTTCTAGATAACTATTTCAATAATATTTAAGACTGTGCTTTGTGTTTTCTTTCAGGAAAAGTTAAATGTATAATTAAATGTCTTTAAACTAATTTGAAATAAGCTTGCCATTGAAAAAGGCTAAATTAATCTTAACTGTGATTTCTATAATTTCTTTCTTGTTAGGATCAAATTATGTTTTAAAGATATCTAGTTGGTCTTGCTGTAGTTAAGTAAACCGGAAGTACTTTTTGTTCCAACTCTTAATATTTAATTAAATCTTCTTTATTAAAATCTAAGTAAAACCAAATATTGTGTTTTACCTTTTATTCTACCCAAGACTACTCTTCAATACATTTTATGGCTTTCTTTTCTACTCCTTTCCATTTTGTTGTCTTGAAATCTCTCAAATTGAAAATAAATATTTATTTCTCTTTTCTTTTTTTTTTCTTTATTAAAGCTTTTTATTTGAAAAATATATGTATGGGTAATTCTTCAAAATTAACCCTTACAAACCTTTCAGTTACAAATTTCCCTCCCCAGTACCCACCCCTTCCCAAGATGACAGGAAGTCCATTACATGTTAATTATGTTAAAAATACTTGACAAATCCAATAAATATACACATATTTCAACACTTATCTTGTTGTGCAAGAAAAATCGTATCTACAAGAAAAAAAATCTGAGAAAGGAAACATAATGCAAGCAAACATCAATAGAGAGCATGAAAATGTTATGTTGTGGTCCACATTTCATACCTCTCTCTTTCTGGGTGTATATGGCTTTCTTCACTAAAGAACTGGAACTGATTTGAAACATTTCATTGTTGAAGAGAGCCATGTCCATCAGAACTGATTATCATATAGTATTGTTGTTGCTGTGTATAATGATCTCATGGTTCTGTTCATTTCACTCAGCATTCTGAGTGAAATTATCCTGCTGGTCGTTTCTTTTAGAGCAATAATATTCCATAACAGCAATATACCATAATTTAATTCAGCCATTCTCCAATTGATGGGAATCCATTCAGTTTCCAGTTTCTTGTCACTACAAAAAGGGATGCCACAAACATTTTTGCACATGTGGGGCCCGTTTGTTCCTTTAAGATCTCTTTGGGATATAAGCCCAATAGAAACACTGCTGGGTCAAAGAATATGCACAATTTGATACCTTTTTGAGCATAGTTACAAATTGCTGTCCAGAATGGTTGGATCCATTCACAATTCCACCAACAATGTACCAATGTCCCAGTTTTCCCACATGGCCTCTAACATTCATCATTATATTTTCCTATCATTTTAGCCAATCTGACAGGTGTGCAGTGGTACCTAAGAGTTGCCTTATTTTGCATTTCTCTGATCAATAGTGATTTGGAGCACTTTTTCATATGACTAGAAATAGTTTTAATTTCATCATCTGAAAATTGTTCATATCCTTTGACCATTTATCGATTGGAGAATGGCTTGAATTATTATAAATATGAGTCAATTATCTATATATTTTAGAAATGAGGCCTTTATCAGAACCCTTAAATGTAAAGATAATTTCCCAATTTATTGCTTCCCTCCTAGTCTTGTTTGCATTAGTTTTGTTTGTACAAAAACTTTTTAATTTAATATAGTCAAAATTATCTATCTGGTGTTCAATTAAGAATTCCATTTCTTCTTTGGATATAAATTTATTCCATCTCCACAGGTCTGAGAGGCAAACTATCCTATGTTCCTCTAATTTGCTTTTAATATCACTCTTTATGTACAAGTCATGAACCCATTTAGATCTTATCTTGGTATGTAGTGTTAGATGTGGGTCAAGCCCTAATTTCTTCCACACTAGTTTCCAATTTTCCCAGCAGTTTTTGTCGAATAATGAGTACTTATCCCAAAAGCTGGAGTCTTTGGGTTTATCAAACATTACATTGCTATAGTTATTGCATAGTTTGTCCTGTGATCCTGTCCTATGCCACTGATTGACTACTCTATTTCTTAGCCAGTATCAAATGGTTTTGATGACTGCTGTTTCATGATACAGTTTTAGTTATGGTACAGCAAGGCCACTTTCATCGGCCTTTTTTTTTTCATTAATTCCTTTTTTTTTATTTTAAGCTTTTTATTTGTATAACATATGTATGGGTAGTTCCCCAACCTTGATCTTTACAAAGCTTTCCAATACAAATTTTACCCCCAGTCCCCTCCCTCCCCCAGATGGCAGGAAGTCCACTACATGTTAATAATGTTGAAATGCTTGAGAAGTTATGCAAGAAAAATCCTATCTACAAGAAAAAAAAAGAATCAGAGAAAGGCAACACAATGCAAGCAAATGTCAATAGAGATCATGAAAATGTTACGTTGTGGTCCATATTTCATGTCCCTCTTTCTGGGTGTATATGGTTTTCTTCAGTGAACAACTGGAACTGGTTTGAGACAATTCTTTATTGCAGAGAGCCATGTCCATCAGAATTGATCATCATGTAATACTGTTGTTGCTGTGCATGATGATCTCCTGGTTCTGCTCGTTTCACTCAGCATCAGTTCATGCAAGTCTCTCCAGGCCTCTCTGAAATTGTCCTGCTGGTCGTTTCTTACAGAACAATAATATTCCATAACATTCATATACCATAATTTATTCAGCCACTCTCCAATTGATGGGCATCCCTTCAGTTTCCAGTTTCTAGCCACTACAAAAAGGGCTGCCACAAACATTCTTGCACATGTGGGTCCCTTTCCCTCCTCTAAGATCTCTTTGGGATATAGGCCCAGTAGAAACACTGCTGGGTCAAAGGGTATGCACAGTTTGACAACTTTTTGAGCATAGCTCCAAATTGCTCTCCAGAATGGTTGGATCCGTTCACAGTTCCACCAACAATGTATTAGTGTCCCAGCCCTCCCATATCCCCTCCAACATTCATCGTTAACTTTTCCTGTCATTTTAGCCAATCTGACAGGTGTGTAGTGGTATCTCAGAGTTGTCTTAATTTGCATTTCTCTGATCAATAGTGATTTGGAGCAACTTTTCATATGACTAGAGATGGTTTTAATTTCATCATCTGAAAATTTTCTGTTCATATCCCTTGACCACTTATCTATTGAAGAGTGGCTTGAATTCTTATATAAATGAGACAATTCTCTATATATTTTAGAAATGAGGCCTTTATCAGAACCATTAAATGTAAAGATCATTTCCCAATTAAATGTTTCCCTCCTAATCTTGTCTGCATTGATTTTGTTTGTACAGAAACTTTTTAACTTAATATAGTTAAAATTATCCATCTGGTGTTCAATTAGGAGTTCCAAGTCTTCTTTGGACATAAATTTGTTCCATCTCCACAGGTCTGAGATATAAACTATATTACGTTCCTCTAACTTGCTTACAAAGTCCCTCTTTATATCTAGATCATGAATCCATTTAGATCTTATCTTGGTATGTGGTGTTAGGTATGGGTCAAGCCCTAATTTCTTCCACACTAGTTTCCAATTTTCCCAGCAGTTTTTGCCAAATAGAGAGTATTTATCCCAAAAGCTGTGGTCTTTGGGTTTATCGAACACTAGATTGTTAAGGTTAATGCCTAGGTTGTCCTGATAACCTATCCTGTGCCACTGATCCACTGCTCTATTTCTTATCCAGTACCAAACGGTTTTGATGACCGCTGCTTTATAATATAGTTTTAGATCTGGTACAGCAAGGCCACCTTCATCTGCCTTTTTTTTCATTAATCCCCTTGAAATCCTTGACCTTTTGTTCTTCCAAATGAACTTTGCTACTATTTTTTTCTGGATCTGTAAAATAATTTCTTGGGAGTTTGATTGGTATGGCACTAAATAAGTAGATTAGTTTGGGTAGTATTGTCATTTTTATTCTGTTCGCTCTGCCTACCCATGAGCACTTAATATTTTTCCAATTGATTAGGTCTGATTTTATTTGTGTGGAAAGTGTTTTGTAATTTAGTTAGTATAGTTTCTGACTTTTCCTTGGCATATTGATTCCCAAATATTTTATCCTATCATCTGCTACTTGGAATGGAATTTCTTTTTGTATCTCCTGCTGCTGAACTTTGTTGGTAATATATAAAAATGCTGATGATTTATGTGGATTTATTTTGTATCTTCAACTTTGCCAAAGTTTTGAATTGTTTCTAGTATTTTTTTAGTTGAGTCTGTAGGCTTCTCTAAGTATACCATCATATCATCTGCAAAGAATGATAATTTGGTTTCCTCATTACCTACTCTAATTCCTTTAATCTCCTTTTCTTCCCTTACTGTCAAATCTAACATTTTTAATACAATATTAAATAGTAATGGCGACAGTGGGCAGCCTTGTTTCACTCCTGATCTTATTGGCAATGGTTTTAGTTTGTCTCCATTACATATGATGCTTGCTGATGATTTTAAGTAGATGCTACTAATCATTTTAAAGAAAAGCCCATTTATTCCTATACTCTCCAGTGTTTTTAATAGGAATGGGTGTTGGATTTTATCAAAAGCTTTTTCTGCATCTATTGAAATAATCATATGATTTTTGTTAATTTGGTTATTAATATAATTGATTATGCTAATAGTTTTCCTAATATTAAACAAGCCCTGCATTCCTAGTATAAATCCTACTTGGTCATAGAGTATTATCCTGGGGATGACTTTCTGTAATATCATTGCTAATATCTTATGTAAGATTTTTGCATCAATATTCATTAGGGAAATTGATCTATAGTTTTCTTTCTCTGTTTTCACCCTATCTGGTTTAGCTATCAGTATCATATCTGTATCACAGAAAGAATTTGGTAGCACAACTTCTTTCCCTATTTTTTCTTTTTTTTTCCTTATAAGCAAAATATGAAGGAAAATGTTTATTTGGAATAATAAGATTATTTATTCCAGAAATCCTGGTAGTGCCATTGCTCTACAGGAAACTACTAATGTTATTTTAAGTGATTTACTTAAACATGGCTGATGCTGATTTCAGCTAACTTCTGGTCTTTAGAATAGGCTTGTTTGTTTGTATTCCTTTTTTTTTTAATACGTTTTATTTGCAAAACATATGTATGGGTAATTCCTAAACATTAACTCTTACAAAGCTTTCTGTTACAAATTTTCCCCCCCTACTCCCCTCCCCACCTCTCCCCTAGATGGCAGGATATCCACTAAATGATAAATATGTTAGAATACTTAAGAAATCGAATATATGTATAGTTATTGCCACACATCTTTTTTGTGCAGGAGAAATCGTATCTACAAGAAATAATAATCCAATAAAGGACATGCAATACAAGCAAACCTCAATAGAGAACATGAAAATGTTATTATGTTGTGGTCCACATTTCACATCCCTTCTCTGGGTGTATATGGCTTTCTTCACTGAACAATTGGAATTGGTTTGAAGCATTTCATTGTTGAAGTGAGTCATGTCCCTTAGAACTGATCCTCATATAGTATCATTGTTCCTTTGTATAATGATCTCCTGGTTCTGCTCATTTCACTCAGCATCAGTTCATGATTTAAATAGTCCTATTTTGGAAAAAGAAATAGAACAAGCTATTAATCAACTCCCTAAGGAAAAATCTCCAGGGCCAGATGGATTTACATGTGAATTCTACCAAACATTCAAAGAACAATTAATTCCAATACTATACAAACTATTTGAGAAAATAGGGAAAGAAGGTATACTGCCAAATTCCTTGTATGAGAACAACATGGTGCTAATAGCTAAACCAGGTAGGGTGAAAACAGAGAAAGAAAACTATAGACCAATTTCCCTAATGAATATTGATGCACAAATTTTAAATAAGATATTAGCAATGAGATTATAGAAAGTCATCTCCAGGATAGTACACTATGACCAAGTAGGATTTATACCAGGAATGCAGGGCTGGTTCAATATTAGGAAAACTATTAGTATAATCAATTATATTAATAACCAAATTAATAAAAACCATATGATTATCTCAATAGATGCAGAAAAAGCCTTTGATAAAATCCAACACCCATTCCTATTAAAAACACTGGAGAGTATAGGAATAAATGGGTTTTTCCTTAAAATGATTAGTAGTATCTACTTAAAACCTTCAGCAAGCATCATATGTAATGCAGTCAAACTAGAACCATTCCCAATAAGATCAGGAGTGAAATAAAGCTGCCCACTGTCACTATTATTATTTAATATTGTCTTAGAAATGTTGGCTTTGGCAGTAAGAGAAGAAAAAGAGATTAAAGGAATTAGAGTAGGTAATGAGGAAACCAAAAGACTCATCTAAAAAACTACTAGAAACAATTCACAACTTTAGCAAAGTTGCAGGATACAAAATAAATCCACATAAATCATCAGCATTTTTATATATTACCAATAAAGTTCAGCAGCAAGAGATACAAAAAGAAATTCCATTCAAAATAACTGTTGATAGTATAAAATATTTGGGAATTTATCTGCCAAGGGATAGTCAGGAACTATATGAACTAAACTACAAAACACTTTCCACACAAATAAAATCAGACCTAGTCAATTGCAAAAACTTAAAATGCTCATGGGTAGGCCGAACGAATATAATAAAAATGACAATACTACCCAAACTAATTTACTTATTTTGTGCCATACCAGTCAAACTCCCAAGAAATTATCTTACAGATCTAGAAAAAATAGTAGCAAAGTTCATTTGGAAAAACAAAAGGTCAAGAATTTCAAGGGGATTAATGGAAAAAAAAAGGCTGACGATGGTGGACTTGCTGTACCAGATCTAAAACTATATTACAAAGCAGCGGTCATCAAAACCATTTGGTAAAGGCTAAGAAATAGAGTAGTCGATCAGTGGAATAGGATAGAATCACAAGAGAAACTAGGCAATAACTATAGCAATTTAGTCTTTGATAAATCCAAAGACCCCAGCTCTTGGGATAAGTATTCACTATTTGACAAAAACTGCTGGGAAAACTGAAAACTTAGTGTGGATGAAATTAGGGCTTTACCCACATCTAACACCACATACCAAGATAAGATCTAAATGGGTTCATGATCTGGATATAGAGTGATACTATAAGTAAATTAGAGGAACGTAATATAGTTTACCTCTCAGACCTATGGAGATGGAATAAATTTATGTCCAAAGAAGAACTAGAACTCTTAATTGAAGACCAGATAGATAACTTTGACTATATTAAGTTAAAAAGTTTTTGTACAAACAAAATCAATGCAGACAAGATTAGGAGGGAAGCAATAAATTGGGAAATAATCTTTACATTTAAGGGTTCTGATAAAGGTCTCATCTCTAAAATATATAGAGAATTGTCTCATATTCATAAAAATTCAAGCCATTCTCCAATCAATAAATGGTCAAAGGATATGAACAGACAATTTTCAGAGGATGAAATTAAAACTATTTATAGTCATATGAAAAGGTGCTCCAAATCACTATTGATCAGAGAAATGCAAATCAAGACAACCCTGAGGTACCACTACACACCTGTCAGATTGGCTAAAATGACAGGAAAAGTTTATGATGAATGTTGGAGGGGATGTGGGAGGGCTGGGACACTGATGCATTATTGGTGGAGCTGTGAACGGATACAGCCATTCTGGAGAACAATTTGGAGCTATGCTCAAAAAGTTATCAAACTGTGCATACCCTTTGATCCAGCAGCATTTCTATTGGGCTTATATACCAAAGAAATCATAAAGGAAGGAAAGGCCCCACATGTGCAAGAATGTTTGTGGCAGCCCTTTTTGTAGTGGCTAGAAACTGGAAATTGAATAGATGCCCTTCAATTGAAGAATGGCTGAATAAATTATGGTATATGAATATTATGGTATATGAATATTATTGGATATTATTGTTCTGTAAAAAATGACCAGCAAGATGATTTCAGAGAGGCTTGGAGAGACTTACATGAACTTATGCTAAATGAAATGAGCAGAACCAGGAGATCATTATACACGGTAACAACAGTACTGTATGACGATCAATTCTGATGGACATGGCTCTCTTCAACAATGAAATGCTTCAAACCACCTCCAATTGTTCACTGAAGAAAGCCATATACACCCAGAGAGAGGGATGTGAAATGTGGACCACAACATTATATTCTCATACTCCTTGATTGATGTTTGCTTATATTGTGTTTCCTTTATCTGATATATATTTTGTGTAGATAAGATTTTTCTTGCACAACGATGATGTTTGGAAATATGTATACATATATTCGATTTGCCAATATTTTAACATAATTAACATGTAGTGGATATCCTGCCATCTAGGGGAGGGGTGCGAAGTTGGGGGGAAAATTTGTAATAGAAAGCTATGTAAGGGTTATTGTTGAAGAATTACCCACACATATGTTATGCAAATAAAATTTTAAAAAAAGTAAGCTCTCTGAATAGTTGGGTTCATCTTAAAGAGGAGAAATAGAGAACAAAAGATTAAGATGAAATGAGGTGGGAGGAATATTCTAAAGGGAAAATTAATAACACTTATGGCTATTCATTGTCCAAATTCTTAAGGTTTAGGCAGATTCTGTTTAGCTGATTCTGGTGGAATGTAATATCATCAACTGAGAATACAAGATTATCTTCTGTTTAGCCTGGAAGTGTTGGGCTATAAATATGAAGGGTGGAGAAGAATTACTCTTTATTATTTCCACTAGTTTCTCTCCTATGCTGTTCAGAAAAGTTTCCAGAAAAAAAAATGTTTCTAGGTTGATTTTGCAAATGAGATTTAAAAGACCTGCATGTCCAAGGGAAATCTAACCATATTTTAGTGGGTTGACATTTTGCTGACCCAAGTTTGACTCTCCTTAACTTTGCTTTGCATGATGTTAGAGGGAATGAACTTTTCATGTTGGTTTTCTTATATGTATGTTAGAATATGGGATTGATAGAAATCAGAGGTACTTTCTGTGGAGGCTAATTTCCCACAGGGTGTGATCAGTGATGTGAATTGCTTTCATGATAGTGAATTACCAAGTTCTTCAGTAAAACTTAAGTTTGTGGTCTGTGTTAATATTAACCATTAGAAAGAGTTCTTACGTAAGAATGCTTTAAAAGGGAGAAGCAAAAACAAAAGCAAAAGAAGGATTCTTAGTTAATCAATTAACTTTTATTAGCTAGGTTCTGAACTAAGTGATGGGAATACAAAGAAAAGAAAAAAAATCTTCTTACTCTTGAGAAACTTGTATTCTCTCAAAGGAGAAATAACATGTAAACAATTATGTACAAAGAAGATGTACAAAATAAATTGTGGATATCCTTAGAGAGAAGTTATTAAAACTAAGAAAGAGGACTTCCTTCCGGGGGTGGAGCCATGGTGGCGGAGATCAGACAGGATTCTCTGTAACCTCCTCTAACCTCCCCTCAAACCAACAACATATGAAGCCTCTAGACTGATTCTGAAGCAAAAAAATCCACAATATCTGGAGAACAACACGATTCTAGAAGAAGATACTCTGGAAGAACCTCAAAACAGGTCAGTTTTAATGGGTCAGGGGGTGGCCTACTGAACCCAGACTGCAGCTCAGGGAGACCGGGGCAGGGAGCTGGAGCAGGAAGCTGGAACAGGAGTCGGAACAGGAGTGGGAGCGTTGTGCTTTTCACACACCTGGGAATCTTCTGCAGGCCTCTTGGAACAATTTGTCCTGATTGTGGGCAGGTGGTTTGGAGGGTCTGCCTTTTGAGGGGGATAGATTGTGAACCACTGAA
>JAJPUD010011156.1:0-14139 GCA_023553655.1 Myrmecobius fasciatus | reverse complement strand
GGTTCTGCTCATTTCACTCAGCATCAGTTCATGTAAGTCTCTCCAGGTCTCTCTGAAATCATCTTGCTGGTCATTTCTTACAGAACAATAATATTCCATAACATTCATATACCATAATTTATTCAGCCATTCTCCAATTGAAGGGCATCTATTCAATTTCCAGTTTCTAGCCACTACAAAAAGGGCTGCCACAAACATTCTTGCACATGTGGGGCCTTTTCCTTCCTTTATGATTTCTTTGGGATATAAGCCCAATAGAAATGCTGCTGGGTCAAAGGGTATGCACAGTTTGATAACTTTTTGAGCATAGCTCCAAATTGTTCTCCAGAATGGCTGTATCCGTTCACAGCTCCACCAACAATCTAGCTCATATTTTTAATAAGGGTATAGTGATATATATTCTATTATGTGACAACTTGTTGTTATCATAATAAAGTTAGGTTTGGAGTGAGGAGTTCAAATGTGATCTCAGATATTTACTCAGATATTTATGGGATTCTGGAAAAGTCATTTCTAATCCCCAGTTTCTCATCTATAAAATGGGGATAACAACAGTACCTACCTCAAGATGTTATTATGAGAAGTAGATAAGACAAGATAGGTAAAGCACCTTGCCTATCTAAAAGCACTAAACAAATATTATTATTGGCTAAACTTTGGATGTTTCTAAATATCTTTTGAGTGATGATTTCTGATTTTACAATCTACTTAATGAAATTCTAGGACATGTAAATGGCAATGTGTGTAAAGTGCCAGGACTGGAGTCAGGAAGATTCATCTTTTTTTATTTCAAGTCTAATTTCAAATGCTACTGAGCTGTGTGATTGTACGAAGTTATTTCACCGTTTTTTCATGTATAAAATGAGATGGAGAAGGAAATGACAAACCACTGCATTGTCTTTGCCAAGAAATGCTGAGATGACAAAAGTGAAAGTCACTGCTCTCTTAGAGCTTAGAATAGTAGGGGAAGTAGGACAATCTGTAGCTTTATCAATAAATATAAAACTGCTGGTGATGTTGAAGTGGAGGTTCATATCCATAAGCAAAGAGAATGCTTTTTATAATACAAAGGGGGTCTCTAAGGTGAAAGATGAGGAAGAATGGAGAATACTGGAGGCATGGGGTTTACAGGATTGAAGACAGCATTGAGCCAAACGCAAGAAAAGGAATTTTCCCAAGCAGAGATCACCCTGGCCTCTTACTTATAGGGTTTCTCTGTGGGTTCATAAAACAATAAATTGTCATGTCTTTCACAGTAGTAAAAGTTATTTGACTATCATTCCTAGAGAAAAATGTAGAAAAGATTAAGGGGAAGAGAGGGCACACCCCCAGTAGCATCTCTATCTATTCTCCCTCCTCTAATCCCTCTATTTTATTCAAGTTTTGACCCCCTAAATCTGTTTCAAAGTGTTTTATAATTCGGCTAATGGTAATAGCTAACATTTCTTTAAAGTTTGTGTAATGAGTTCATGATGTAGACATAAAGAGTGATATTATAAGCAAATTAGAATACAAAGGATAGTTTACCTGTCAGATCTGTGAAGGAAAGAATGTAGCCAGAAAGAATTAGAGTTCATTACTGAACACAAAATAGATAATTTTGATTATATTAATTAAAAAAAAATTGTACAAACCAGACCAATGCAAACAAGATTAATAGTAAAAAATATAATTATTAATATTCATTAATAATAATCTGGTAAAATTTTACATTCAAGGATTCTGATAAAGGCCTAATTTTTTTTATTTTATTTTATTTGCATAACATATGTGTGGGTATTTCTTCAACAATAACCCTTACATAGCTTTCTGTTACAAATTTTTCCCCCCAACTCCCCACCCCTCCCCTAGATGGCAGGATATCCACTACATGTTAATTATGTTAAAATATTGGCAAATCGAATATATGTATACATATTTCCAAACTTATCATTGTTGTGCGAGAAAAATCTTATCTACACCAACACTATATCAGATAAAGGAAACACAATGTAAGGAAACATCAATCAAGGAGTATTTGAATGTTATGTTGTGGTCCACATTTCACATCCCTCTCTCTGGGTGTATATGGCTTTCTTCAGTGAACAATTGGAGGTGGTTTGAAACATTTCATTGTTGAAGAGAGCCATGTCCATCAGAATTGATCGTCGTATAGTACTGTTGTTGCCATGTATAATGATCTCCTGGTTCTGCTCATTTCATTTAGCATCAGTTCATGTAAGTCTCTCCAGGCCTCTCTGAAATCATCTTGCTGGTCATTTCTTACAGAACAATAATATTCCATAACATTCATATACCATAATTTATTCAGCCATTCTCCAATTGAAGGGCATCTATTCAATTTCCAGTTTCTAGCCACTACAAAAATGGCTGCCACAAACATTCTTGTACATGTGGGGCCTTTTCTAAAGGCCTAATTTTTAAAATATATAGAGAATTGATTCAAATTTATAAGAATTCAAGGCATTCTTCAGTTGATAAATGGTCAAAGGATATGAACAGACAATTTTCAGATGAAGAAATTGAAACCATTTCTAGTAATATGTAAAGGGTGCTTTAAATCACTCTTGATCAGAGAAATGCAAATTAAGACAATTCTGAAGGACCACTATACACCTCTCAGAAATTGGCTAAGGTAACAAAAAAGCTAATAATGAATGTGGGAGTGTATGTGGGAAAACAGGGACACTAATACATTGTTGGTGGTGTTATGAACTGATCCACTCATTCCGAAGAGTAATTTGGAATTATGACCAAAGGGTTATCATACTGCATACCCTTTGATGCAGCAGTGTTTCTACAGGGCTTATATCCCAAAGAGATCTTAAAGGAGGGAAAGGGACCCACATGTGCAAAAATGTTTGTGGCAGCCCTTTTTGTAGTGGCAACACACTGGAACCTGTATGGATGTCTATCAGTTGGAGAATGGCTGAATAATTTATGATATATGAATGTTATGGAATATTATTGTTCTATAAGAAATGATCAGCAGGATGATTTCAGAGAAGCCTGGAGAGACTTACATGAACTGATGCTAAATGAAATGAGCAGAACCAGTACATCAAAAGTACATGTCACAGAAAGATTATATGATGATCAATTCTGATAGATGTAGCTCTTTTCAACAATGAGATAATTGAGGACAGTTCCAATGATGAAGAGAGCCATGTATACCCAGAGAGAATTCTGGAGGAACTGAGTGTGGGTAACAACATAGCATTTGCACTCTTTTTGCTGTTGTTTGCTTGCATTTTGTATTCTTTCTCATTTTTTTTCCTGTTTCATCTGATTTTTCTTGTGCATCAAGATAATTGTATGAATATGTATACATATGCTGGATTTAACTCATATTTTAACATATTTAATACATAATGGATTACTTGCCATTTAGGGGAAAGGGTTGGGGAAGGGAGAGAAATTTGAAACACAAGGTTTTACAAGGTATATGCATATATTTTGAAAATAAAAAAGCTTTAATAAAAAATAAAAACAAAAAATTTTGCATAGTGTTGTGAATACGTTTTCTCATTTGTTCCTCATAAAACCCTGAGAAGTAGGTGTATTATCCTTTATGTATAGATGAGGAAACTGAGGCAGAGAAGAGTGAAATGACTTGTCTCCTTCTTTGGAAATATCTGATTTGGAATCTGTATTTGACATTCTTATTTCTAGTTCAAGAGTGTATCTCCAGGCAATTTTCCTGTTCCTTTATTGGCCTTTTTCCAATTCTTTTTTGTGGTCAGTAGATGTAAAGAAAATGAAGATAGTCACTAACATATCATCTCCCCTTTCAAGGCATAAATATTGCCAAGGAATGGTCCACTAATACTTACTTCACTTAAGTTCACTAAAACTTATTTCACTTACAATTTAATGCCATGTAACCTGTAAGATGTATCAACATATTCTTTTCAAATATTGGAAACCTATAAATTACTTTGGGATAGATATGTAAACTTATAGTCAGATTTGTTTTTAATAAGGTTTCTAATACCTCTATCACCCTAGGCAAGTCACAATTCTTCAGAGCCTTAGCTTCCTTATTAAAGATAGAGATAATATATTTTCAACCCACCTCTCGGGGTTTTTGGAAGACTGAAGTAAGATAATATATGTAAAGTGCTCTATAAAATTTTCCAACTTTTATATAAATTCATTTTTTCATGGATGTATTAAAAACTATTTAAAATTGTGCCAAATAAAGCCCTTAGAAATACACCACTTTCTATAAATCACTTTTTAAAAAAGCAAATAAAAATAACACATAGTCCAGTATTTTTCCAAGATATCTTAAGGGATAATAGGCATGTTTAAAAAATATGTACTCTATTGAAGTGCACTCTAAATACTGTAGCTGAAATTAGAGTGAGGAAGACCTGAATTTTAATCTGTCCTCACATACTTACTAGTATCCATCAGCAAATCCCTTAACCTTTCGCTGCGTCTTTCCTCATCCCAAAATGGAATATAAGTTGGAAGATAAAATAAGATAATGTTTATAAAGCATTTAACAAATCTTAAAGCAAAACCTTTTTATTTTTAAATAATAGTTTTTATTTAACTAGTTTTTAAATAATAATGTTTTAATACTACTTTAATAATAATAAAATATTTTAAATAAAATAATTTATAATTCACAATAATGTTCACATATAACATATAATAATAACATACAATTCACAAAATAATGAAAAAATAATTTTATGGTCAATAATATTTTAATAATAATAACAATGAAATTTTCAGGTATTTTGAATACCAAATTATATTTATGGAGGACCCTAAGAGAGTTAGATGTTTTTTACAGATTAAAATTAAAAAATGCATGGAATCTTGAAATGGAATTATGTTAAAAGTTTAATGAGAAAACTAAATTGGGAATAGTTATCAAAAATTATCAGCTTATCAAGGATTTTAAAAATCCAATCTCTCATGTGTTTACATTTTTTATTAAAACCTACTGCCTACAAAGAAAATATTGGGAAAGAAGATCAAGGAAAGGCATGAAGACTACAATGACATTTCCCCATAAAAGTTAAAAGCATACTTTTAATTTTCACTTTATGACCCTTTTCTTAAATTAAAGGAGGAAGAAGAGGAAGAGGAGAAGGAAATGATGATGAAAAATTGCATTTTCTCCTGGGTTGATAGAACAAGACCCAATATATAACTATCTTCTTTAAATTTCCTTTTTGGACTCAAAGATAGTTTATCATGACAACTTTAAAATCATTGCTCCAGGGCACAGTTCCATTTATGCTGGCTTTGAAAATAAGTGATTTACCACCCCATTCTTCTTGTATACAATTTAAAAATGGTTAAATAAATGAATATATTCAGTTATCCAGTTTTATTCTATGAAACTATTTTAAGGCTGATTTGACTTTTTACCAAGATGTACAAAACATTTTCCTGATAATGATCACAAATAACTGATAGAGAGAAGTTCTAAATTCTTTTGCATTTCATATTCATTCATCTATTCATTCAATCAACAAAGATTCACTAAGCAACACTTAGTTATGATCTCCACAAAGTTACAAGAATCCTCTGTCTTTAAGTAGCTTTCAAGTTAGTAGATGAGATAGGGAATGTGCAAAAATAACATGAATATTTTAATATATTTATTATCTCATCAAAGTAGGTAATTCCTTCAATTGTGCAAAGCACAATCCATCTATTCCTTCTCACCTTATGTGATCCTTATTCATATCTTTTTATTTGTCCTCTGTGAGAAATCTACCAAATTTTCTGGTTACCTTCCTCTATGTCTTTTAATATTCTTTGGGAACTATTATAATACCTAGGTGGTCTGTCTATAATTGTTCACTCTCAGTACATTACTAATCAGTCTCCTTTTCTGAATATACATTTCCCAGACAACTTTTTGTGCCATTTTCACAAAAGGCATTGTCGGCCTACCTAAACTGATTATGTTTAAATTAAATTTTTGTGTTTCCAACAATTTGGATATTTCAGATGATGGTATATCTTGATTTTTACTTTTCACTATTAAAAGATAGGATTTTATATCAGATAGAAACTTATAAAAACTCAAAAGTATTACAAACAGTTTTCAAATGTAATATGCCCTGTTCTCTTCCTTATATGCAGTTTCAATCTTACCTCATTTTCCATCACATGTAATACGAACATATATACATATAGATGGGCACATCTATCACAATGGGCAGCATATCTAACTATTTTCTATTGTTTGAACAATAAGTATTCCCTTTTTTCATCGATTTAATTTTTTTCAAATGGACAGATGGCCTATTTTTGTTTTTGTTCTTTTGCAGTCATGGATCTAATTAAGGAGATTATGTTGTATTTTTAGACCACAGTCAATGTATTCACAAAGAATATATACTATAGTACCTTCTCAACTAAAGAGAATATTTTCCCTATTTATACTCAGTGTGGGATATTCTCTATGGCAGTCCTAAACAATTCCACAATCATGCAATTTTCACAATCTTTAAAGAATGACACATTAGCAGAAGGTACCCTTTTAGGGCTATACTTAACTATACCACTTCAAGAGGAAATAATCAATAAAAGTAAATGTGGTAGAATATTATATTCTCTAAAACTATCCATAAATTATCTTTCTGTAATGATTCAGCTTGCTGTAGGAAATCAAAAGACTGCTCATTAAATAGTCTACTGTAATTTAGAATAGATCATTTTCATAAAGAACACATGAAACAAAATATAAAGTAAGATCATAAGATTAATTAAATTATTATGAAGATTTCAAATAAGAAGAGATCATGCCTTATTGAGAAAATAAGAGTAGCTTTATAGTGAAAGTGGCATTTGAAATAGGCCTTGTAGAAAAAAAATGTAATGTCAACCAGTAGAGATAGAAATGGGGGTTGGAGGGCAGTGGAAATATAGGCCATAGTGCAAGAATTCTCTATGACTATCTACTTATACATATTTAGATTTAAGAAAAGGAGACCAGAACACACACACATACACACACACATACACACAAACACACACAATGAAATATAGATTGGTTTTTGTCTGTGAATAGTTTCATAAGTGAATAATGAGAGCTAGATATTGAAAGAGTATCCAAAAGTGTATGTAAATATTGTTGTGTATTTTTCTTATTAAGAAAATGTTTATCAAATATGAAGCCTACAATGTTTATAAAAGATACCTTACCAAGAAATATATCCCCCTGGATCCTTCTTCATAGGAAAAGGAGAAAAAAAGATGTGTTTTATAATCACAAACCTAATCTAGGCTGATCAATTTATTTGGGAGCAGCCACTGTGAGAAGCATAAGAAATGATTAAATGTGAAGTATTTTTTTTCAAAAACCTCAAGTCTTCAGAATATATTGATTAGCAAATATTAATATAATTCTTTGTTACCATTCTCAAAACCATCTGTTTGTCAAGCTTATAAATTTCACATGAGAAAAATTATTTCTCATGTATTTAACTTGGAAGCCATTTTCCTGAGGGTTAGGGTATTTGAAATTTCTGTAATATTGGGATTTATTTTTCAAAATCTTTTAGTTTCCTAATATTCCACAAGAGGATTAAGGAAAACTTACTTCACTAAATAAGGACCAGAGTAAGAGTGTAATTAATTTTTTTTTTTTTTTTGCTTTTTGCTGAGGCAATTGAGGTTAAGTGACTTGCCCAGGGTCACACAGCTGGGGAATGTTAAGTGTCTGAGACCAGATTTGAACTCAGGTCCTCCTGACTTCAAGGCTGGTGCTCTATCCATTGCGCCACCTAGCTGCCCCAAGAGTGTAATTAATATAAAATTTAATAGCCATATATAACCCTGAAAAATTGGAATAAATAGCTCATAAATATGAAATCTTGGAAGTACCTTTTTCCCACAGATAATCCTGAAGTGAAGAGAAAGAATAAGATAAGATTGCAAAGAACTGCTCCTTATATCTAAATTGTCTTTTTTTTTAAATTTTTCTCTCATGGCATATTTATTCCCTTAAAGCTAAATTAAGTTCCTTTAAAAAAGAAAACTGTAGTTTTAGACAAATATAGCTTATTATTTTAAGGAAAGCTCTCTTTATCTCTATTCTCTCTAGTAATTTTAATTGAAATGGATGCTGTATTTTTAGCTTTTTTTCTGTATTTATTGAGATTATAATATGATTTCTATTGGTTTTGTTATTGATATGGTCAATTAGGGTAATAGTTTCTCTGATGTTGAAATAGCCCTGCATTTGTGGTATAAATCTCTCTTGTTCATAATGTATTATGCTACTGATAAGTTGCTGTAATTAGGGAGATTGGACTGTAATTTTCTTTTTTTTTCTTGAACTTGGATATTTCTCATTTTTGTGGATTGATACAAACTATTCTTCTTTACTTGGAAAATACTATCCTTTTTTTCTTTTTCTTTTTTTTTTAAGCTCTTTTATTTGCATAACATATGTATGGGTATTTCTTCAACAATTATCCTTACAAAGCTTTCCATTACAAATTTTCCCCCTTGGTTCCCTCCCCTCCCCTAGATGGCAGGAAGTCCACTACATGTTAATTCTATTAAAATACTTGACAAGTCGAATATATGTATACATATTTCCATACTTATCTTACTGTGCAAGAACAATCATATCTACATGAACAAAAAATATCTGAGAAAGGAAACCCAATGCAATAAAATATCAATACAGAGCATGAAAATATTATATTGTAGTCCACATTTCACATAACTCTCTCTGGGTGTATATGGCTTTCTTCACTGAACAATTGGAAGTGGTTTGAAACATTTCATTGTTGAAGAGAGTCATGTCCATCAGAATTGATTGTCATATAGTATTGTTGTTGCCATGTATAATGATCTCCTGGTTCTGATCGTTTCACTCAGCATCAGTTCATGAAAGTCTCTCCAGGCCTCTCTGAAATTTTCCTACTGGTCATTTCTTGCCAAAAAATAATATACCATAACATTCATATACTATAATTTATTCAGCCACTCTCCAATTGATGGGCATCCATTCAGTTTCCAGTTTCTAGCCACTACAAAAAGGGCTTCCACAAACATTCTTGCACATGTGGGGCCCTTTCCTTCCTTTAACATCTCTTTAAGATATAAGCTCAATAGAAACACTGCTAGGTCAAATGGTATGCACAGTTTGATAACTGTTTGAGCATGATTTCAAATTGCTCTCCAGAATGGTTGGATCCCTTCACAGTTCCACCAACAATGTATCAATGTCCCAGTGTTCCCACATCCCCTCCAACATTCATCATTAACTTTTCCTGCCATTTCAGTCAATCTGACAGGTGTATAGTGGTACCTCAGAGTTGTCTTAATTTCCATTTCTCTAATCAATAGTGATTTGGAGCACCTTTTCCCATGACTAGAAATGGTTTTAATTTCATCATCTGAAAATTGTCTGTTTGTATCCCTTGACCATTTATCTATTGGAGAATGGCATGAATTCTTATAAATATGAGACAATTCTCTCCATGTTTTAGAAATGAGGCCTTTATCCAAACCCTTAAATGTAAAGATGATTTCCCAGTTTGATGCTTCCCTCCCAATTTTGTCTGCACTATTTTTGTTTGTACAGAAACTTTTTAACTTAATATAGTCAAAATAATCTATCTGGTGCTCAATTAAGAGTTCCAGATCTTCTTTGGACATAAATTTATTCAATCTCCACAGGTCTGAGAGGTAAATTATCCTATGTTCCTGTAATTTGCTTACAATATCACTCTTTATATCTAGATCAAGAAGCCAATTAGATCTTATCTTGGTATGTGGTGTTAGGTGTGGGTCATGCCCTACTTTCTTCCACACTAATTTGCAATTTTCCCAGCAGTTTTTACCAAATAGTGAGTATTTATCCCAAAAGCTGGGATCTTTGGGTTTATCAAACACTAAATTCCTAAAATTATTGCCTAGTTTATCCTGATATCCTATCCTATGCCACTGATCAACTGCTCTATTTCTCAGCCAGTACCAAATAGTTTTGATGACCGCTGCTTTATAATATAATATTAGAAATGGTACAGCAAAGCCAACTTCATCAGCCTTTACTTTTCATTAATTCCCTTGAAATTCTTGAACTTTTGTTCTTCCACATGAACTTTGCTACTATTTTTTCTAGAACTGTAAAATGATTTCTTGGGAGTTTGATTGGTATGGCAAAAAATAAGTAGTTTTGGTAGTATTGTCGGTTTTATTATATTTGCTTGGCCTGCCATGAACATTTAATGTTTTTTTTTTTCCAATTGACTAGGTCTGATTTTATTTGTGTGGCAAGTGTTTTCTAGTTTAGCTCTAGTTTCTGACTTTTCCTTGGCAGATAGATTCCCAAATATTTTATACTATCATCCATTATTTTGAATGGAATTTCTTTTTGTATCTCTTGCTGCTGAAATATGTTGGTAATATATAAAAATGCTGTTGATTTATGTGGATTTACTTTGAATCCTGCAACTTTGCTAAAGTTGTGAATTGTTTCTAGGAATTTTTTAGTTGAGTCTCTAGGGTTCTCTAAGTATACCATCATGTCATCTGCAAAGAGTGATAATTTGGTTTCCTCATTACCTTCTCTAATTCCTTTAATCTCTTTTTCTTTTCTTACTGCCAAATCTAACATTTCTAAAAGAATATTAAATAGTAATGGTGACAGTGGGCAGCCTTGTTTCACTCCTGATCTTATTGGGAATGGTTCTAGTTTATCTCCATTACGTATGATGCTTGATGATGGTTTTAAGTAGATGCTACTGATCATTTTAAGGAAAAGCCCATTTATTTCTATACTCTCTAGTGTTTTTAATAGGAATGAATGGGTGTTGGATTTTATCAAATGCTTTTTCTGCATCTATTGAGATAATCATATGGTTTTTGTTAGTTTGGTTATTAATATAATTAATTATGCTGATAGTTTTCCTAATATTGAACCACCCCTGAATCCTTGGTATAAATCCTACTTGGTCATAGTGTACTATCCTGGAGATGACTTTCTATAATCTCATTGCTAATATCTTATTTAAAATTTGTGCATCAATATTCATTAGGGAAATTGGTCTATAGTTTTCTTTCTGTTTTCACCCTACCTGGTTTAGCTATCAGCACCATATTGTTCTCATAGAAGGAATTTGGCAGTATACCTTCTTTCCCTATTTTCTCAAATAGTTTGTATAGTATTGGAATTAATTGTTCTTTGAATGTTTGGTAGAATTCACATGTAAATCCATCTGGCCCTGGAGATTTTTTCTTAGGGAGTTGGTTAATAGCTTGTTGTATTTCTTTTTCTAATATGGGGCCATTTAAATAATTTATTTCTTCTGTTAACCTGGGCAATCTATATTTTTGTAGATATTCCTCCATTTCATTTAGATTATGAAATTTACTGGCATAAATTTGGGCAAAGTAACTCCTAATTATTACTCTAATTTCGTCTTCATTGGAGGAAAGTTCTCCCTTATCATTCTTGAGACTTACAATTTGATTTTCCTCTTTCCTTTTTCTTATCCAATTAACTAAAGGCTTATCTATTTTGTTGGTTTTTTCGTAGAACCAACTCTTAGCTTTATTTATTAATTCAATAGCTTTATTATTTTCAATTTTATTAATTTCCCCTTTTATTTTTAGAATTCCCAATTTGGTATTTAATTGAGGGTTTTTAATTTGTTCTTTTTCTAGTTTTTTTTAATAATAAGCCCAATTTGTTGATCTTTTCTTTCTCTATTTTATGCAAGTAAGCATCTAGAGATATAAAATTGCCCTTTATAACCACTTTGGCCGTATCCCACAAATTTTGGTATGTTGTCTCATTATTGTCATTATCTTGGATGAAATTATTGATTGTGTCTATGATTTGGTCTTTCACCCATTAATTCTTCAGGATTAGATTATTTAATTTCCATTTAACCTTTGGTCTGTTTTTCTCCTGGTGTTATATTGCATGTGATTTTTTTTGCATCCTGATCTGGCAAAGATGCATTTACTATTTCTGCCTTTCTGCATTTTATTTTGAGGTTTTTATGCCCTAATACATGGTCAATTTTTGTATAATTTCCATGGACTGCTGAGAAAAAAGTAAACTCCCTACTGTCTCCATTCAATTTTCTCCACAGATTTATCATGCCTAAATTTTCTAACAAATGGTTTACCTCCCTATTTTCTTTCTCGTTTATTTTCTGGTTTGATTTATCTAATTCTGAGAGAGCAAGGTTGAGATCCCCCAGTAGTATAGTTTGGCTGTCTATTTCTTCTTCTATCTCTCTTAATTTCTCCCCTAGGAATTTGGATGCCATTGCACTTGGTGCATATATATTTAGTATTGATATTGCTACATTATCTATGGTACCCTTTAATAAAATATACTTTCCTTCCTTATCTCTTTTGATTAGATCTATCTTGGCCTTTACTTGATCTGAGATAAGGATTGCTACCTCTGCTTTTTTTTTTTTGTTCAAATGAAGCATAATAGGTTCTACTCCAGCCTTTTACCTTCATCCTATATATGTCACTATGTTTTAGATGTGTTTCTTGTAGACAACATATTGTGGAATTCTGGTTTTTAATCCAGTCTGATATCTGCTTCCACTTTATGGGAGAGTTCATCCCTTTCACATTCACAGTTAGAATAACTAATTCTTTCTTTCCTGCCATCTTATTTTCCCAGGTTATGTTTTTCCTTTCCTTTCCCCTTTCTCCCTTCTCCCCTCCTTAGTACTTTGCTTTTGATGACCCCCTCCCCCAAACACCCCACCACCCTTTAGATTCCCTCCCCCTTTTTTATTCTCCTTTCCCCTGATTCTTCTATTTTACCTTCTATTAGTTTATCCCTTTCTTTTCCTCCTTTCCCTCCCTCTTCCCTACAGCGACAGACAAGTTTCTTTTTGAAACTAAAAGTGTCAGATATATACTTTTACAACTCAAACTGATGAGAGTAACCTTTACACAATGCTCATCTTATCTGAACTGATCATCTTATCTGAACTTTTATGCCAAGATGGCATAAAAAGAGTCACATTTTCACTCCGCCATCTTGGCTCCACCCCCTGGAATTCCTCTCCATTCAATTTTCTCCAAAGGTCTATCATACCTAACTTTTCTAACAATTTGTTTACCTCCCTATTTTCTTTCTCGTTTATTTTGTGGTTTGATTTATCTAATTCTGAGAGAGCAAGGTTGAGATCCCCCACTAGTATAGTTTTGCTGTCTATTTCTTCTTTCATCTGTCTTAATTTCTCCTCTAGGAATTTGGATGCTATACCACTTGGTGCATATATATTTAGTATTGATATTGCTACATTATCTATGGCACCCTTTAATAAAATATACTTTCCTTCCTTATCTCTTTTGATTAGATCTATCTTTGCTTTTACTTGATCTGATATCAGGATTGTTCCCCCTGTTTTTTTTATTGTTGTTGTTGTTCACCTGAAGCATAATAGGTTCTGCTCAAACCTTTTATCTTCACCCTGTATGTATCTCTATGCTTTAGATGTGTTTCTTGTAGACAGCATATTGTTGGATTCTGGTTTTTAATCCAGTCTGCTATCTACTTCTGCTTTACGGGAGAGTTCATCCCATTCACATTCACAGTTAAAATAACTAATTTTGTGTTTCCTGCCATCATATTTACCCAAGTTATGTTTTTCCCTTTCCTTTCCCCTTTCTCCCTTCCCCCCTCTTCAGGATTTTCCTTTTCATGACCATCTCCCCCAAACAATCCTCCCACCTCTAGAGCCCCTCTCCCTTTTTTATTCTTTCCCCTGATTCTTCTATTTTCCCTTCTATTTGTCTATGCCTTTCTTTTCCTCCTTTCTCTCCCCCACTTCCCTGTAAGGAAGGACAAGTTTCTCTGTGAAACCAAATGTGTCTGATATATTCTTTTAGAGCCCAATCAGATGAGAGTAACATTTACACAATGCTCATCTCCCTCCCTTCTTTTCCTCAATTATATTAGGTTTTCTTTTCCTCTTCATGAGATTTTACCTTATTTTACCTCCTTTTTTAAACCTTATTTTACCACCTTTTCCTTCTTTTCCCCAGTATGATAGCCTTTTCCACCCTAGTTATCTTTTTCATATTATCAAAGTAATATCAAATTATATCCCCAATCTTTAATTATCCCCATAGTAGAAATATAGTTCTCAAGAGTCCTTTCCTTTT
>JAJPUD010011155.1:30359-56215 GCA_023553655.1 Myrmecobius fasciatus | reverse complement strand
AGTGAGTGAAGACCACGACCTGCAGCCGGAGGGCCCCGCCCCACCCCGCCGGTCCCAGGGCTCGGCGGGACTCCAGCCGGAGGAGGGGTGGGGCTCGGAGCCCGAGGGGCGCGGCCAGGCCGCCGCCCAACTCTGCTTCTCCTCGGCTCCCGCGTCCCTCCCCTGCTTCGTGACCTTCCATGGCTCCCCAGTGCCCGCGGGAGCCGCCCGGCCCCGGCGCCGTACCTTTGCAGCGTGGCCTCCCATTCCTCCTCCGCTGCCTGGCCGTTGACGTTCCAGTGCCGCAGTCCCGCAACGGCATCGGCATTCCATCCCCAGCCATTCGGAGCCGGGTGCAGGAAAGTGGTCGGATTCGAACCCAGGGCCTCTGCCTCCAAACCTCATGATCCGCCCCTGAGGGCTAGACCCCTGTAGGCCCTGCCCGGGGAGGTGTGGGGCTAGGGTCCTCCTCCTCCCGTACCCGCCTCCACTTGTAACTCCTGTAGCCCCACAATTGCCCACCCTCGCCCCTCCTGCTTGTGTGTGTTAGTTACAGAGTCAAAAAGCCAATGCACATGTACGGAGCTGGGACGCTTAAGGGACCTGCCCAAGATCCCATGGCCATTATGAAACTGTGGAAAGATCCGAACCCGGGGCTTTATGACTCCAAGTACAGCCATCTCTTCCCTGTACTCCAAAGCCCCTCTGCCTTGCATGCAGCAAGCACTTAATAGGTGGCTGTTGAGTTGAACTGAATCCCTAGGATATGTGCAGGCATTCCTTCTTTGGGTTCAAGTATCCCGTGGCTCTCAGGATGTCCGCGCCCTGGCATTGTGGGAGCAGCCCCTCATTTTCCAAGCCTTTCTCCTCAATCCACTATTTACTGTCCAAGACAGAAGGGCAGACAAGCCACCTGCCGGGACCCACCGGCCTCCTTCATCCACTGGCGGATTGTGAAATCAGTTTCTGGATCTCCTCATGGAGGAGCCTTGGGAGCCCAAACATGGAGCCATCCTGGGGTCACCCACCACCCAGAATGTCTGGAGGAGGCCCCCTTCCATTCGGACTCTGCCATGGACTTTCTCCAGATCTTTAGGGCTCAGCACCAGCCTGGACTTAATACATGTTTATTGACTGACTCACAGACCGTGAGCAGATGCGGGGCTTTTTCTGGCTCCTTTGATCCTGATATCCACAGGGTCTCTAAACCAAGTTCTCTGTGTGGTCAGGGAATCTTACCTAACGCCAAAATGTGCGGAGGAGAGACTGGCTTCGGGGAAGGTCTCAGGATCAACGATCAATGATCACAACAGGTTCTTGCCTTTCCCATAATGCTCAGTCAGTCATAAAAGTGAAGCTGGCTTCCGCTGCACAAAATCATCTGCAAAAACTTCTCTAGGAGCTGAAAAAGCCCACATGTGGGCATCCTGCGGTTAGGGGGCGCCAAAGTGCACAGAGCACTAGGCTTGGAGTGGGGATGTCTTGGGTTCAAAGGTAGACACCAGCCACGTGACCCGGGGAAACTCACAACCCCTCTCCATCTCAATTTCCTCCCAAGATGGTTGTAACAATCAAATATCTTTTCTTTCTTTCTTTCTTTCTTTTTTTTTTTGAGGCAATCAGAATTAAGTGACTTTTTCAGGAGCACACAGCTAGTAGGTATCTGCCAACAAATTTGAACTCAGGTCCTTCTGACTCCAGGGCCAGTGTTCTATCCACTGGGCCTCCTAGTTGCTATCATATCTTTGTCTGCCCAGAGGAATGTCAATTTTGATCTGCAAAATTGTGATCTAGATTGCTTAAGGATTGTGTCTCAAACCCAAATCACTCTGACTCTCCTAGATGGGCCAACAGAGGTACCAAGGTAAGCCCCATTTGGTCATTATTTGGGACCTGATGGGCTCAGAGTGAATGAAGACAGCAAAGAATGAAAGACAAATAATAAGGATCAAATGAGGTTGTAAAAAGTACTTAGCACAACATCTGGCACATAGTAGGTGCTCACTAAATGCTAGTTCCTGCCAACATGGAAATAAGTTTTGCATGCTTTCTCATATATAATCAATATCCTGTTGCTTTTTTCTTAAAGGGATGGGGGAGAGGCAAGAGAGAATTTAGAACTCAAAATTTTTTTAAATGAGTTTTTTTTAAACTTTTACATGTAATTGGGAAATATTTAACAAAATAAAAATATACTTCAAATTTTAAGTCTTGTTCCCTTTTCTTTCCCCTAATCTTGCTCAATTGCTTTCCCCTTTGATATGTTGAAACATTTCTTCAATGCTTTTAAAACAAATAATTTTGATTCTATAAAATTAAAACATTTTTACAAATGAAATGAAAACTAAACGGGAAGCTGAAAACTGGAAAAAATTGCAACAAGTTTCTCTGAAAAGGCCTCATTTCTCAAATATAGAGAGAACTGAGTCAAATTTATAAAAATACAAGTTATTTGCCAATTGATAAATGGTCAAAGGATATGAACAAGCAGTTATCAGACAAAAAAATCAAAGCTAACATGAAAAATACTCTAATTCACTATTGATTAGTGAACTGCACAATACCACCTCATATCTATCAGATTGGCTAATATGATTTTTTTAAAAAGGAAAATGATAGATGTTGGAGGAAATGTGGGAAAACTGGAACACTAATGCATTGTTAGTGGAGTTGTGAATTGATCCAAATGTTCTGAACAACAGATTGGAGCTATATCCAAAGAGCTATAAAACTGTGCATATCTAGCAATACTACTGTAGATTTATATCTCAAAGACATTCAAAAAGGGGAGGGGGAAATAACCCTATTTGTACTATATACATGTGTGTGTGTGTGTGTGTGTATTTGTGGTTTATAAGAATTGGAAATCCAAGAGATGCTCATTAATTGGGAAATGGTTAAACAAGCTTTGTTTATGTTTGTAATGGAATAGTATTGTGATATATGACAAGCAGGATAATTTCAGAAAAACTTGAAAAGATTTGCATGAACTGATGCAAAGTTAAGTGAACAGAACCAGGAGAACATTGTACATAATAATAACAGCAATATTGTTCAATGAGAAACTGTGAATGACTTAGCTATCTCAGAAATACAATGATCCAAGACAATCCCAAAGAACTAATGATGAAGCATACTAACCCCTTCCAGAGAAAGAAAGGTACTGTCTACAGACAGACTGAAGCATCCTCTCTTTCACTTGGCTCCTTTTTTTCTATTTATGTCTCCTTGCACAAAATGACTGATAAAATAAGTTAAAATGTTTTTATATGATTGTAGATATATAACCCATATGTTATTGTTTACCACCTCAGAGGGGGGAGGAAAGGGAGAGAAAGAAGGATGGAATTTGGAACTCAAAACTTTTTTTTAAATTGTTTCAACATGTAATTAGAGGAGAAATATAAAGTTAAATAAAAAACTTCATAATGACCTTGATTAAAAAACAATAAACCCTTAGCAAAGGTTACCTCTATGCATCCTTCCTCTTGCCAGGTTTATTTCTTTCAGTGTACTTCTTCCTCATTTGACACAAGGACTGAATAGTTCAATTCAGTGATCATTTGAGGGGTGGAATTCTTTTGTTTGCTTATTTTTATTTTCAATTCCAAATTCTCTTCCTTCCTCCTGCTCTTCCCACATACATTGAATAGGCAAGAAATAGGATATCCATTTTACATTTGAAATCTTGCAAATCATACTTTTCCATTAGTCACTTGATGTCACTGGTTAAATAGCTACGTGCAAAGCATTAGAGATACCATAAGAAGGGGAGTGCTGATGGATTAGCTCTTGACCTTTTAGGAGTCATCTCTGGAAGCTTGCAGAAAACTCTCCAATTTCTAAGAAAGCACACAAGAATTTAAGTGAAAAACCCATACTTCTTAGCCAAGACAAGAGTCCCCTCCTTGTAGAAACTGGAAACTGAATGGATGCCCATCAGTTGGAGAATGGCTAAACAAATTATGGTATATGAATGTTATGGAATATTATTGTTCTGTGAGAAACGACCAGCAGGATGATTTCAGAGAGGCCTGGAGAGACCTGCAGGAACTCATGCTGAGTGAAACGAGCAGAATCAGGAGATCATTGTACACGGCAACAACAAGACTATATGATGATCAATTCTGATGGACATGGCTCTCTTCAACAATGAAATGTTTCAAACCACCTCCAATTGTTCAGTGAAGAAAGCCATGTATACCCAGAGAGGAGGATGTGAAATGTGGACCACAACATAACATTTTCATGCTCTTGATTGATGTTTGCTCACATTGTGTTTCCTTTTTCTGATTCTTCTTTCTTGTAGATACGATTTTTCTTGCACAAAAATGATAAGTGTGGAAATATGTATACATATATTTGATTTGTCAAGTATTTTAACATAATTAATATGTAGTGAATATCCTGCCATCTAGGGGAGGGTAGGGAGTGGGGGGGGGATTGTAACAGAAAGCTTTGTAAGGGTTAATGTTGAAGAATTACCCATACATGTGTTTTGCAAATAAAAAGTTTTAATAAATTTTTTTTTTAAGTTTACAAAAAAAAAAAAAAGAGTCCCCCTCCTTGGCCAACAAGCAGGACAAACTGATGACTCTGTGGGTATTTAAAAGGGAGTGATTCCATTCTAGCGATGGCAATTGTTGTTATTGCCCTTATCATCATCCTCATCCTCATTTCCTCCAGTGAGTTTGTCAGATCAGCCATGGATCACAGGCACAAGGCTGGTTAGATCAGCACAGGGAGCAAAGAACTGAGATGCTGTTTGTGGGGTCCGTGGAGACACAAGCATCATGGGCTCTCACTTACCACCAGATATAGCATATCATCACCAGCTAGGTGATCTGCAGTGGCCCGGGTGAGGGGGCGGCGTTGATAATTACCAACCACTTAGTCCCTGGCCAGGTTTGTCTTTGGCTCCTCTTCCCTTCCTCTCTGGGCACTCACTCACTTTCTGACACACATCTCTTACTTGATGGGTACCTAAATGTGCCTTCATGTATCTAGATGCCCTTCCCCAGTTCTACTAGGTTTGCCTTTCCCAGAAAAATCCCCTCCACCCCCAATTGAAATAATCATTCTTTCAGTTCAAAAGATTTCTTATGAAAATAACCTGCAGAGTATTATCATCTGTAATCTTATTTAATGTGATTCTGCTCCCCGGGACGAGAATGGAGGAAGGAAGCAAACTCTGGAGGGTTGGTGGTTGGAGAAGTAGCTTAGGTGGGCAGCAGGATCGAAGTAATTAATGAAGAGAAAACAGAGAGACAAGAATAAGAGTCCCTCAAAGAAGAACTGGGCAAGTGCTCTTTGCTTACTACATGATTAATCTCGGCGTTCCCCCTTTGGTCCACACTATCCTCCAAAAGTTACCATTATCACACATACCCCTTTCAGGGAGGAGAGGGTGAAAGGGCTTGCGTAAACTATGAGCCGTGCCATTCAAGGTTACCCAAGATGGACAGGTCATAGTGGAGAGTTCTGACAAAAAGGATCCATTAGAGAAGGAAATAGCAAAGCACTCTAGGAGGCTTACCAAGAAAACCCAATGGACAGTGCTAAAGTGGTCAAGAGAACACTGGGAGATGAGGTTGGAAGGTACCCAAAAGCTCCGGGGGGAAGAGCAGAGGACAATGGCAAAGAACTCTAGTTCTAATGAGTGCTAAAGTAGGAAATCAAAGGATAACTGGAATAACAGACAAGTTTGGCAGTGGAGTACAAAATGAAGCAGGAAAGAGACTAAGTGAATTTTGTCAAAATAACTCACTGGTCAAAGCAAACACTCTTTTTCAACAACCCAGAATGTGATTGTTCACATGGACATCACAGATGGTCGATATAGAAATCAGATCGATTAAAAGGTGGAGAAGCTCTAGACAATCAATTAAAATAAGACCTGGCACTGAGTGTGGTTCCATTCATGAGCTTCTTATTGCAAAATCCAGACCTAAATTGAAGAAAGCTGGGAAAACCACCAGACCATATAGGTGTGATCTAAACAGCATCCCTCATCAATATAAAATGGAGGTGATAAAGAGATTCAAGACGTTACATCCGAAGAACTATGG
This sequence comes from Myrmecobius fasciatus, assembly GCA_023553655.1. Classification (NCBI taxonomy): domain Eukaryota; kingdom Metazoa; phylum Chordata; class Mammalia; order Dasyuromorphia; family Myrmecobiidae; genus Myrmecobius; species Myrmecobius fasciatus. The sequence goes on along the minus strand of JAJPUD010011155.1, from coordinate 50,168 downwards.
ACAGAGGTTCACAACATTGTACAGGAGACAGCAATAAAAATGGTCCCAGGAGGCAGGGGTGGGGAGTGGGGGGGGAAGAGCAAGAATGGCTTTACAAAGAACTGAGGAAAAAAAGGAAAGGGAAAGGGAAAGATATACCTGACTGAATGCAGAATTCCAGGGAACAACAAGGGCAGAAAAGGTTGAAGAACCTAGTTTATAATCATATTCATATAATTATATATTATAAAGAATATATAACAATCATAATTAATTTTTAAGACTACAAATTCTTTTACTGCTTTTAATTGTTAAATGATTCATCAAGTATGGGATTTTTTTTTAATTAAAGAAGGTATTTACATTTCAAATATAAAATATATTGAAACTCATACTTGGTCAATTTCTGAAAACCAGCAACTACCATGTCCCAATATAACTATTAAATATGTGCACCCATAAGCACACTCATTTTCTCTGTCTTAGTCTGAAATGGGACATCCAAAAAGAAGATGGAATTTGCCCAGCGAAAGACCTCACTTTATTTTGTTTGAACAACGCTGTATCTGGATCCCTTCCCAAAGGAGAACTTGTATGGCACCAATTTTTTTTTTTTTTGGTATATTGCCAATTCTTACAGAATTGCAGGACCTACAACTTAACGTTCACTGCTCCGTCCTTAATTTTGCTCTATAATAGCTGCAGAAAGCTGTTTTGGAAGGACAGCAATTAGTGCTAGCAATAGTAGAATAACCTCATTTTCCCCTTTCAACCAGGAAAACCCCAGTTCCCATGCCAGCATCAAGCACACCATAGGAGCTCGTGTTTCTCTATCCATCTGATTAATCCGTTCATACTTTTTTCTGCTGTCTAGGGTCAAAGGGACAGAATGGCCCATTCCCTCTTCTGGCTTCTCCTCCTTCCATGGTTCTGCTCATGTTGTGAGGGGAAATTAAGGGGCGTTTAGAGGCTGCATGGATCCATGGCTGATCTCCCAGAGATGGCAGCAATCAATGAAGAACTTCAAATTCTCCTGCCTCTTGTTCTTCCTGCACCTGCTTCCCCTCCTAACTGGTGTTCTCTTCTTCCAGCCTGCTTACAGCCTTGAATTAATTTCTGTGCTAAATGAGAGCTCTCTGTATGTTCACTGGGGGGAGGGACTAGCTGGAAATACTTGAAAATTAAGCAGATAGTTGAGTTTCTCCAGCCTAGAGCTCTGCCTGTGATAGGATCTTGCTGCATGCTAAGGATTTTTGCAAAGGAGAAAGGAGAGGAAAGGAGGAAGGGAAAGGGGAGGGGAAAAGAGAGAGGAAGGGGAGGAAAGGGAGAGGAGAGGAAGGGACTTTTAAGTGGGTGGGATTAATTTGCCTCTAAGCTAAAGAAGTAGCTATTGTTTTAACTAGAGTTTGGGATTTTAGAAGGAATCAGCTCTTCCCCTGGAGAAAGGAGTTAAAAAAAAAAAAAAAAGTTCCCCCGCAGAACTTTGCTCCACAGTGACCCCTGCTGTTTACAGTTATTTCCAAGATGCAAAAGGAAAACAAAAATCCACCACTTTCTAGGATCCTTAACTACCCACTGTTGCAAAAACTCATCCATTTCTTTGGACTAATATTTTCCTGGGTTATCTTCTGTGACTACAGAGCTTGATTATCTTTTTTTTTTAATTAAAGCTTTTTATTTGCATAACATATGTATGGGTAGTTCTTCAACACTGACCCTTACAAAGCTTCTGTTACAAATTTTCCCCCCTAGTCCCCTCCCCTCCCCTAGATGGCAGGATATCCACTACATGTTAATTATATTAAAATACTTGGCAAGTCGAATATATGTATACATAATTCCACACTTTTCTTGCTGTGCAAGAACAATCGTATCTACATGTACAAAAAAAATCTGAGAAAGGAAACCCAATGCAAGCACACATGGATAGAGAGCATGAAAATGTTATGTAGTGGTCCACATTTCACATCCCTCTCTCTGGGTGTAGATGGCTTTCTTCACTGAACAATTGGAGCTGGTTTGAAGCATTTCATTGTTGAAGAGAGCCAAGCCCTTCAGAATTGATCATCATATAGTCTTGTTGTGTACAATGATCTCCTGGTTCTGCTCGTTTCACTCAGCATCAGTTCATGCAAGTCCCTCCAGGCCTCTCTGAAATCCTCCTGCCGGTCATTTCTTACAGAACAATAATATTCCATAACATTCATATACCATGATTTGTTCAGCCATTCTCCAATTGATGGGCATCCATTCAGTTTCCAGTTTCTAGCCACCACAAAAAGGGCTGCCACAAACATTCTTGCACATGTGGGGCCCTTTCCCTCCTTTAAGATCTCTCTGGGATATAGGCCCAATAGAGCTTGATTATCTTAAGACAAATTTAAATCACAAGTAGCCCAAAGGTCAATGGAAAGATGCAGGATGTGCATGTGGAGGATCCTGGGGCTTGTTTTCCTAGTTGTCCTAGTTGTGAAAATATTATGTTATGCTAGTCAAAATCATAAATGCATGTAATGGAATATTATTAAACCATAAAACATGATAAAATGGAGGAAATTGGGAAGAATTGGGTAAAAGTAGGACTGTTTATTCAGTGATAAGATCATAAAGAAAAACAACTTTGAATGAATTTTTAACTCTGAGTCAGAAATCCAAAAGAATAAAGATGAAATACTCCACTCACCTCCTGATCAAGAAGTGATGAATTTAAAGTTCAGAAGTGGTATAGATGTTCAGCCAAGGCTAATGTGCTTTATTTTTCTGAGTTTTAAATACATTTGCTGATAAGGGAGTAACGGGAGGGATAGATTAGTTGGGGGGGGTAACGTGTGAGTGTATCATAGGATATGAAATTAATAATTTTGGATAAATAAAATTTCAAAGTTTTTGCACAGACAAAACCAATGCAACTAAAAATAAAATAAAAGCAGGAAACTGGGAGACTTTTTTTAGTAAGTTTCTCTGATAAATTCTCATTTCTCAAATATATAAAGAATATATAATATATATTTATATATACATATACATACACACAGAAAGAGAAAAGCCAAATTTATAAAAATAAGTCATTCTTTTATTGACAAATGGTCAAATGATATGAATAGACATTTCTTCAGAAGAAATTTAAGGTATTGATAATCATATGAAAAAATACTTTAAGTCAATAATTAGAGAAATACAAATTAAAACAACTCCAAAGTACTATCTCCCTAACAGATTGACTAAGATGACAGAAAAGGAAAATGAAAAATTTTGGAAGAAATGTGGAACTATAAGACATAGAAATATAGATTTAGATCATATATACATATATGTGCATGTGTACACATACATACACACACACACACATATATATATATAGTAATAATAGAGTTTTAAACTGATCCAACCATTCTAGAGAGCAATTTGGAACTATGCCCCCCAAACTATAAAACTATGTATCCCTTTGACTCAGAAACAACTACTAATTCTGTATTCCAAAGAGATTAAATAAAAAAGAAAAGAACCCATACAAACCCCAAAATATTTATACCAAATCTTTTTTTTTCTGGTAGCAAAGAATTGGAAATTGAGAGAATATTCATCAACTAGGGGAATGGCTGAACAAAAGTATGATACAAGAATGTGATGGAATAAAAGTGTGTTATAAGAAATCATGAAAGTAATGGTTTCAGAAAAAGTTGGGAAAATATATATAAACTGATGCAGAGTATGGTGAGCAGAACCAGAAGAACAATTTATATAGAGTTTGGTAATTTTGTAAAGATAATCAGCTGTCAAGGATTTAGTAAGTCTGATGAACACAATGACCCATCCCAAATCCAAACCAGAGAAGTAACCACAGAAGCAGTTGGAGTGGCCCATTACTGCAGCACGGGACAGAGCCCCACTACACTGAGATTTGTTATGGAGGATGAATGGGAAATCATGATGCAGAATGTCACAGTAGGAGAGGACTGCTCTCAGCATCCCGAGAGGGACACCTCAACCACCCACATCAAAAAAATCACTTAACCATCAATGGAACAAAACCAAGAGGGGTGAATATGAGTGATACTGGAGAGAGGGAAGGGCAAATCTTCCATACCTCCATGGCTCATACAGGAGCTGAATTTTAAATTGATGCAAAAACAGTTGTTTTAATTTGTATGCAGGGTATTGAATAGTTGAAAAGTTTCATCAAGCAAAGGAGAGCAAGAGAGTTTTCTCTTCTTCTCACTTGGGTAAATGCAAAGAAAGACCTTCCCAGTTCTCCAGGATAGCTCTGTGCAGTCTTCTGGGGGGGCAGAGATTGCAACCACTCCCAGACACTATTCCTTCTAGCCCTCTGTGTCCTTCCATCCTTCTCTGGATTCCTCTGGGTTGAGTCTTATAACACTGTGACACTCCATCCCATCCATGGACCACAACTGGTTCAGCCGTCTCCCAGTTGATGAACATCCAGGCTTTTGCCGATGTTTTTCTACCACAAAAAAAAAAAATGCTCCTGCAAATATTTTGGCCCATAAAGAGCATTTTTTTTTAGTCAGTGGTCTTCAATAGGTCTCCTAAATAAGGGAGACTTTGTGTCAAGTTTTTTTTTTAAGCCACTTTACTTCAATAATTCCAAAATGAGGAGCTTGCATGTGAAACAGGAGACGACAACAGGAATAGGGGAGCAGTGGCCACAAAGGAGTGTTTTAGTTTGTAAAGTTAGAAGGAAACAAAGAGGCCCTCTGCAAAGGAAGAAACCCCAAATTTGACAAAAACAAACAAAACTTCTGGGAAAACTGGAAAGCAGCGGAAAATTTTCTGGAGGAAATCAAACCTAGATCATCATCTCTCATCATACACTCCAATAATTTTCAAAGGGATGATGATTGAGACATTAAACATAATAAAGGGGCAAATGAAATCTTTTATGACTATGAGGAGATTCTATTTAATTTTATTACATATAATTAACATTAATTAAATTTAATTAAAATTCTACTTAATTTTATTTTCAGTTACAAATTCTTTCCCTCCACACCCACTGACAAGGCAGGGGAAAAAAATCCCATTGCAAATTTGTATCACTATGAAAAACAAATTTCTGAATTAGCCATGTTTAAAAAAATTAAGGAAAAATATTAAAAAAAATGTTTCTTCTTCTGCTCTGAGTTCATCTATTCTCTGTGGAAGTGGACATGAGTCCTGGGTCTTGGTATCAGCATTACTGGGTCTTTTGCAATTGATCATCTTTATAATATTGCTGTTACCATGTACAATGTTCTCCTAATTGTGCTCACTTCCATTTTGCCTCAGTATGTATAAGTCTTCCCAGGTATTTCTGAAACCATCCCCTGCCTCATTTTTTACAGCAGAGAATTCATATAATTTCTGCAAATATTTCCTACTTTGCACAAAAAGAGCTTCTACATATGGGTCCTTTTGTAACAGCTTTAGTTTTATACAGTATTGCTAGTGTCCTTTTATAGCTCTTTGGGCACTTTCAAATTGTTCCAGAACAGTTGAATTAGTTCATAGTTCTACCCACAGTGCATTAATGTCTGTTTTCTCAAATCCCCTCCAGCACTTGTAATTTTCCTTTGTCATCTTGAATGATCTGATGGATATAAAATGGTGCCAGAGAATTGCTTTTATTTTCACTTTAGAGGAAGATTTCTTGATGGATCACAGAATCAAATGGACAGTTCTGATTACAAAAATTGAAACATCTCTACACAAACAAGATTAATAGTTACATTTAGAAGGGAAAGTTAACTTAGTTTAAGTTAACTGAGCAACTTTCTTTGATAATTGTTATGATATCCAAGCTATGGAGACAACTGGTTCAGATATAAAAGTTGCTACTCAAGAGATAAATGGTCAGGGCAATAGAAACAGACGGTTCTCAAAGGAAGAAAACTAACTTATTTAAAAGATGCCAAAAAAAGAAAATGACAATTGTTAGAGAGGGGAAAATTGTTCAACTGTGGTACATGAATATAATGGAATATTAGTGTGCTTTGAGACATGATGAATGAAGAAGGGGCCCATGGGTGCAGGATGTTTTCTGTTACTCAGTTTTGTACAATTTTTTGTATCTTATCCCTTCTACGTTGCAACTTTCCACATCTCCATCAATATATTGCAGATTGGACTAAAAAATTAAATGAGAATTTTGTGGAAGCTGTAGATAGATGTAGATAGGTGACTTGTAAAGAAAAACTCTTGGGGAAGCTAGGTGGCTTAGTGGATAGAGCATCACCAGCCCTGGAGTCAGGAGGACCTGAGTTCAAATCTGGTCTCAGACACTTCCTAGCTGTGTGACCTTGGGCAAGTCACTTAACCCCAATTGCCTCAGCAAAAAGCAAAAAACAAACAAACAAAACTCTTCTTTGTAACAGAAAGCTTTGTAAGGGTCAATGTTGAATTACCCACACATATGTTTTGCTAATAAAAAAAAAAGAAAAACTCTTCTTCAAGGACCATAAATATACACAATATTTTCTCTGGTACAAAGGGAACAAAAGGTACCAAAAAACCTTGTCCCCTCACTCCCAGATATGGAAGGACACTCTGAGGGCAGGGAGAGCACGGGATAAGCTACCGGTCAGTCACACATGAGCCTCCTGACCAGAGGGCTCTAGGAACAGTGAGGCCGGTGACCTTGCCCAGCCCACTCACACAAATCCAATTCACTTGCCCCTTGTAGCATCCCCCTCCTGGATGTCCTGGTCCCCAACAAGAACAAAGGCAAACAGTGCTAAGGGTGAAGGTCTTACAGAGCAGCACAAATAGTAGCTGCCCTCAAGGAGCTGGGGAGGAAGATTATACAAGGGGGAGGAAAGGGGTGTGTGTGCAGGTGAGGGCCAGAGCCAGTGGAAATCTTGGGGAGGATGCTAAGGGGGCTGAGGAGATTGGGGGAGTCAGGGAGCGCAAGGAGCCAAAAACCGGGGTCCAGACTGAGGTTTATTGAGGCAAATCACATGGTCAGACCCCAACAATGCAAGTGTGAGGTGAGGGGGTGGGAGTTGAGTCAGGACACACAGCGGAAATGGCAAGGAACTGAGGGTGATTCCGGGGCTTTGAGCCTGAGGGACAGTGGCTCCCTCAAAAAAATCTCAGGAAATCCGAGGGGATGGAGGGGAGGATAATTAACACTGATTTTGAAGAGGGGGTTTGTGATTGGAGGCTGAAGGCCGGCAGAGATGAGCTCAGGGGGCCATCTGCCTTGAAGTCATGGGGGCTGACGAGAACACCAAGGAGGCAGGAGACCAAGATGCAGGCTGGGAGGCAAGTGCACCCAGAGTGCGACCAGTGGTGACAAAGGCCGGGACGCTTTGAGAGCAAGTGATGGAGTCAGAAGCCATAGCCCAAGACTAGGTAGGATGAGCCAGTTCATCCACTTAGTGCATCCAGTTTAGCCAAAAGGAGGCTGGGAGCTAGTGGGGGTGACATGGGCAGAAGCCGCAGACAGGGAGCTTTTGAAGATGGGGGACAGAGGGTGTCAACCTAGAGTACCCAATGGGATGGAAGGGTCTGCCTTATGGCACCTCAGGAGGCTTGGAGCCCGCCTGCCTTAGCGCAGAGTGGAGGGGTTAGGAAGGACATAGAAGAGCAGGGGACCCCCACAAGGGGCAATCACTGACTGTCACTAAGGGAGCAGAGGCGAGTGCAGAGACTGCAAGGCACAGGTGTGGGTCTCAAGCATGGGATGGTCCCAGGTCAAGTCACCCTTGGGGTGAGGAGCTGAGCTGAGGGAGCCTGATGTTCAGACAGGTGCTCCCTATTAGGGGTGTGTTTGCTGCCGGCAGGAGCAGAAAAAGGGAGGGGATTCTGTTCAGAAACAAAGGTATCCTAAAAGTTGTGGCTGCGATCCTGACCTGACAGAGTGGGGACCCCGTCCAGGGCGCAAAGAACAAGCATGGAGTCAGATAGGAAAATAAACCTTTAATTAAAGGAAGGGAGACAGAGCAGCAGCTTGGCCGTGGGGAGCCACGTCACCCAGGATGGCTGGTCCACGGAGGGAGATTTTCTGATTCCACTTGATTCCAGATGGGGGAGGTCAGCCAAGCCCCTAGGGGCATCCCAGCAGCGGCAGGTCAAAGGTGAGAGGGGGTCTGCGTGGGATTCTTTTGGCCCTCACCAGCAATGGGCCGGCTCCGCTCGTCCCAGAGGGTGAGGCCCTCACAGGAGCAGATCTTCTTGGGGTTCTGGAAGAGGCCGGCGGAGCGGGCGATGATCCCGCAGGCGAGCCTAGTGGTGGGCAAAGTGAAGGGTCCCTTCCAGGCTCCAGGAAAGGCCCAGAGTCCCAAGGGGAGGGGGCAGTTCCCTTACCTTTCTCCAGAGTTTCCTGTGACCTTGGAGAGCGGGTGTCCTCCCCGCCCCAGGTCATCCTCACCTGCATCGATGACCAGGCTTCGGCCAATGATGTCACATACCTGCGGAGGAGGCAGCTCTGAGGTCCTGCCTGGACAGAAGGGACCCCGTGACCCCAGAGCCCCCTGGTTCAGCCCCTCACCTGCAGCTGCTCATCCTCTATTCTGAAAGTGGCTCTCCCATCAGACCCAGCATAGACGTTCCCCAGATCTCCACGGTGCTGTGAAGGGCACGAGAGCTGTGGAGGCTGCCCTGGCCCTTGGCCAGGACAGCCAGGGCAGAAAGGTAGACTTCCATGGGGTCTTCACCCTCCCACCCGCTCCCAGGAGCCCATCCTGCCCAGACCAGTCTGTGCCCATGGCCTGGCAGCAACACTTACCCGCTGGGCATCTTTGGGGCCGCCATGAGGCATTCCATCAGGGTTGAAGTGGTCCCCACAGCTGCAACCCAAAAGCATTTTATGGACCTGGAGCTCAGCAAGCGGGAGGACCTCCAAGCAGTCTCGGTTCTGGGGGCCCACCCCTGTTAGGCCCTTCCCACCCAGACAACCATGGGGCTGTTGCCTCTGCCTCCCAGCAGGGACCACTGAGCCTTCCAAGGCTCCTAAGCACTCCCCTACATCTCTCTGCAATCAACAGGCATTAAGCTCCTATGGGATACCGGATACAGGACACTTAGCGGGAGGAAAGGACCGCGAGGGGCCCTCCGTGGGCAGTGTAGAGACACGGACTGTCCTGGCCATTCTGGAGACCAGTCTGGGAGGGGAGGGGGCTGGATGTCACCTAGCAAGAGGGAGCCACGAAGGTTCAGCAAGGGAGTAAGGGTGGGGGTTCTGTGTCCTGCCTGCCTTTTGGAGCTAACTGGCTATATGGAGTGTGAGTACATAGAAAAAAGGCCTCCTACCCACCTGGCACAGTTATTGGTCAAGTCCCCATACTGATGGACATGGAGGCCGTGGGGCCCAGGCTCTAGGCCATCGATTGTCCCCTCGATGAGGCAGCATTTGGGGGTCACTTGTAAGAAACGCACAACTCCCTGAATGGACCCAGGCTGCCCTATCATGGCCACGGCTGCCCCCAGGTTCTCTGTAAGATTAGGTAAAACAGGTGAGTTGCCTTTCCCAGCCCACTGACCCCAACACAGCCACAGCTGGCCCCAGGCTACCAACATGGCCACAGCTAGCTATGGCGACTCCCAAGGTTGCTCCCACGCTGACCCCCAGGGTTCCTTTTCTAACAAGATGAGCTTTCCTATTCACTGGTACCCTAAGATTTCTTCCACGCCAGAAGCTAAGAAGCTGGCTTAGAAAGCTATCCCCCCAGCCTTGTCTCAGGCTCCCTTCAGGTCCCAAAGTCTGCCCTCTTTCCCCCTGCCCACCCCGACCCTAAGGCCCAGGTTCTCACGGAGCATATGGCTGCCCATGCCCTTGAGCACTGCCTGGCGCCCTGTGCTCTCCAGGAGACACTGCACCTCCTGGCTGGGCAAGGTGGTGGTCACGAGGACGCTCTGATTCTCCAGCTCTACCTCCATTGCTTGGATACCTGTGAGAACAAAGGGAGGAGGAGGAAGATGCAAGCAAGCGAAGAAGGCCGGATGACCCAGCCCAGGGCCTGCACAGGAACAGCTGATTCCAGAGCAGCCAAGAAAAGCCAAGGGCCAACTTCGGGGGCTCCGAGCCTGGGGCACAGACTCACGGGCAGGACGCCGGGCAGCCTGGATGTGGTCTGACCAGCTAAGGACGGGGGCCACAGCCTGTTTTTTGAGACAATTGGGGTTAAGTGACCTGTCACACAGCTTGCAAGTATCTGAGGCTACATTCGCACTCGGTCCTTCTGTCTAGGTGGGGGCCTCCACAAAACCCCTCTTTCAGGAACTAGATGCCCCAGGTCTGACCCAAGCTAAACTAGCCATGCAGAGCCCTGTGCTTTCCTTGTCATTCGAGGCTCACGACAAACCCCGTGAGGGAAGTGCTGGCTTGGTGACCCTGAGAACGTGGGTCGGTACAATGGGCCAGCCGTCATCCCAACACCACGGAGGCCATTTCTGCCGGAGCCAGGAGTGAGGTAGTGACGACCAGAAGGGAAAGGAAAAAAGCCCCCAGAGCAGGGCCAGCAGCCCAGGCTTTCCTGAGCCACCATCCAATTACCACGTCCAATCAGGGAGTCTACCCCAGGCCAGGCCCCTCCTGGTGAATGTGTGCCTGAGATAAGAAAGGGAATCCAGGCTGCCTGGTCCTCCTTCAGCCAACTGCAACCAACATTAAGCACCTACTGTGTACTATTATGCACTAGTTGTCTGGGGACAAGAGGAATATATGAACTTGGGGGACACGGGGTGGGCTCCAAGGCAGGCCCCCTGGGAAAAAGGGGCAGAGCCCTGGGGTGCCCCCAAACTTGGGGAAGACGCAGGAAAGACTGAGGAAGGGCGGGTCAGGCACACGAAGGGGCGGAGTCGGGTCTGCATCCCGCGGGCAGGAGATTCGAGGCAAGTGCCCAGCCTCTAAGTCGGGCGGCGCTCTCACCTGCCACGCCACGCAGGGACGTCTGCACCGCGTCCACGCAGCTTTGGCAGCTCATTTGCACGGCGAACTCCAGCTGTGGGAGGTAGGGCTGTCAAGGGGCGGGGCTCGATGCATGGGGGCGGGCGGGCAGAGCGGAGGGGTGGGACCACGATGGCCAGGGGCGGGAAAAAGTGAGGGCTACGGCTACGCCAAATAGGGGCGGTGCTCCCCAACTTTCCGTGCCTTCTGGAGTTCGAGACCCGGTAACTCCCCCACCCCGCTCCAAGGCCCCCTCGGAGCGCCCCAGCCGTGGCGACAGGCCCGTCCGCCCTCCTCGGGTGCCCACTCACCGTGCACGCGGTCCTGCTGTCTCCCGCCCGCGCAGGGGCAGGGGCAGGGGCAGGGGCAGCCGCTACAGAAGCCATCTTGCACCTCCCAAAGCCAGTCCGGCTCTCCCAATGACGCCAGAAGTCACCTGGGGGGGCGGAGCCTCGAGCCCTTTGTCCCCTTTTACGTGCTCCTGGCCCAGGACTGCAGTTAGCCACTCAGCCCGATCCGCACAAAAGAAAGCGGGGCCTCCAGACCTCGCATAGGCTGCGCGCCCACAGACTCCTCCCCCTTCCTCCACCTCCCGGCTCAGCCCTCTCGCGCCCATCCTCCCGGCGGCGTGCGGCCATTGGCCAGGCTCGAGAGGCCATGGGTTCGGCCCCTTCCTTTTCCGGTGTGATCTCCATAGCGACGCGTCCCGGCGCCTAGCGGCACCAACTGATCCGCCCGGGTGCCGGGCTTGAGGATCCACACTTCAGGGGTTCAGAGGCTCCCAGGGCCAGGCCCTCGGGGATCAAGCAGCCGCCGCCGCAGCGATGGAGCAAAGGAAGATGGAGAAGCGCCGCTGGCCGCCGCTGGACAGGACGGCAGACCCGGAGATCCAGAGGCTGTACCATCAGCTCTTGCGGCCGCTGTCGCTGTTCCCGGACGAGGGGATACAGATCGCGGCGATTCCCGAGCCGCTGCCCCCGTCTCAGCAGATCAAGACAGAGGCCCGAGTGGGACGGCACTCGTACTTCATGGAGCAGCTGTCTCCGGCCTCTCTGTGCATGCTGGTGTCGGATCGGCTGTCTCGCGTGGGGATCACGCACGAAGTGCCCCCCGAGGACCGGCAGCGGCTGCTGGACGTCATCCTGTCGGAGCTGCAGTACGGCTGGCAGATGCCGCCTCCCGAGCCGAGCCTCAACCCGCGGGACCAGCAGAAGCTGCGCCAGCGCCTGGAGACGCACGTGGTTCTGTCGTCGGAGCAGCTCTTCGTGCACTACCTGCACCTGCTGATCACGCTGTCGGTGCCCGAGTCCGTGCTCACCGAGTCCGCCACGCTCACCCGCCTGTCGGCCTACCTGGCTGTGGACTGCTCCCGCTTCCTCACCAGCCCTCAGGTCTACCACAGCCTGTTTAACGACTTCTTAGACCTGCAGGGCCTGCGCCCCTTCCTAATGGGGCCCCCCAGGCTCGATGATTTCCGCAAACAGGCCCTCATTCCCCAGCAAACCATCAGCGCCTTCCAGGCCTCCAGGCTGTGCCCGCTGCCCTGGCCGCACAGCACCGGCTTCTCCCAGATCCCGTGCTCGGCCCTCAACATGAGCTACCTGATTCACCTGAGCCGCCCGGTCTACCTCCTGACCCGGCCTTGCCCGGACCCTTTAAAGGGGCTGCGATCTATCCCGGACCTGGACCAGAGAAAGTACCTGCGCTGGCTGCCCACTCTAACCCCCAGGGCCCCCAGGCTTGAGGACAGCGCTGCCCAGAGAGATCAAACGGCAGAGGCTTTGAGCTTGGGAGACCGGGAGCTGGAAATTTTTCTGCAGCGGCACGTGCCCCGCAAGTGCCGCTCTTTGCCCAGCATGAGAGAAGGCCGGAAGCTTTCCGATGACCTGGGCCTCTCCGCCCTTCCCCCTAGAAGTCTCACGCCACTGATTCTAGGCTGGGAGACGGGAACAGAGGCCTTCAAAGGCACCCCTTCCGAGGACCTCAAGCACATGATGAAAAACTTGAGAGTGGAATGGTCCAAGAAACCCCAGCAGAGCTCAGCCCTCCCCCCTCTCCTCAGGGCCTTAACCCGACTCCCCAACGGCCAGGTCCGGATGGAGGAGCTGCAGAGGGTCCTGAAGACTCTCCAAGAGGAAGAAGCCTCGGGAAAATGGGACTACCAGCCCACCATCAGACTCCAAGCCACCGAGCATCCCCAGCCAGTGACGGTGCCCCTTAAGTGGAAAGATCAGATGATTCTGAAGGCCGCAGGGGCCAGAGTGTCAGAGAGGGCCTTCCGGGACAGCTTCTTTGTGAAGGAGGAAACCGTTCTCTACAACCACCTGTCTGGCGAATTGGACAGCAAAATCCTGGAAGACCTGGACAACATCCTCTTTGCTGGGGCTAAAATCCAGGAGATCTACAAGGAGCTGTTGAGCCGGGTCTCTGCTGACTACCTGCGTTTTGACAGGGGGCCCCTTGTGGAGCCCACATCAGACAAGGACTGGACCCGATTCGTGACCTCGGGCTTCCTGAACACGGATCCCAACATGCGAATCATCAACCCTGCCCTGGATGGCATCGGAAAGCACAGATTACCTTCGCTAACCTTCGATAGGTTTGCCCCCCTGCTGAGTCCCAGGTCACGCAGGCGGTGGTTCAAAAGTAAGTCTTCCTGGCTGCGCTGGTGGAGAGCCACACTGACCACCGATGACTACTTTTTGTACCTGGCCACTCAGGACTCTGACTTTCTCCACGTCATCTTCCACATGTACCCAGAAGATGAACCTGTGCAGGCTCCTGTCGTCGTCAAAGATACCCTACAACTCCCACCTGTGCCTCCACTGGGGCAGGAGGAGGACGTCGGGGAGTTTGTGCCAGGCTTCTGGGACGCAAACTCTGTCCTGGAGTACGGCCTGGGAGCCGAAGGCACCAAATCCCTAGGGGACTACAGGAAAGCCAAACAACTTCAGAGGCGACTCGAGAGGATCTGGGCAATCCTGCAGGTGCCAGACAAAGACCGGCTGGACATGGCCATCAAGTACAGCACCGATGTCCGGGTGGGGCAGCTCCCTGCCCTGGTGAGTGCCTGGGAGAAGACCTTGCAGCCCATCCAGGAGCGGGAAATCTTTTTGGCACAGCTGGAGCGTTTTGAGCAAGAGGCCTCTGACCCCAATCGCTTCTTCCAGAAGGAAGATTATGACCTTTGGCGCTTGACAGAAGAGTCCCAGATTCGGAGGAGTTTACATCAGAGGATTAAAGCAGTGGAGACCTTGCTGGCCAAGCTCCTGCGTGATATCAAGATGACTTTTGGGGACTCGGTGACCTACAAGGGGCGGTGCTATCTGGAGAAGATGAAGTGGGACAAAGTGGAGATGTTGTACTGGCTGCAGCAGGAGAGGCGGGCCAAGGACCTGGCCCATGCCCAAAAAAGCTCCCGACTGCCTTCCCTTATGCCTAAAGGAGAGGCAACTCAGAAAACGGCCTCATTTCCTCTCACACAAATGGCTAAACAGCAAACATGATTCCCTTCTCCAGTCCCCAGATGGGTCAGCCTGGTGAGAGGACATCTCAGAAAGCCAGGCCCACTGGGGTGGGGATGAGGGGTGGGTTAGGAACAAATCTCTCCAAAATGAAGAGATCTTAGTTCATTATTTTATTACGATATAGTATAGCTATAGGATGGAAAGGCTCTGCGGGCCCTAAGTTGGCCAGCTAATTTCAAGTCCCAACCTCTCCCAGGTCTGGCTTAATCAGTCACAGAAGGCAGAGGCTGATAGACTGTGGTTCGATCTCCTCCCACCGCCACATCTCCAAACAGCTGAATGCTCCCAATGGAGCTGTATTTCTCTCTCGGCTTTTTTAAGAGTGAACCCAAAGATACACAAGCACATTTCGACCCTTTGCTGGGACTAGGTTTTGAAAGGGGAGAATCTGGAGGAAGAACGTGAACATTATCCTGGTCATCAGAGGGCAGGCAGTGTGAAGGTCCCAAGGAGGATGGGCTGGAAAGGCTGACAACGTACCTAGCCAGCTTTACAGTTTTGTAGAGACCCTGAACTTGGACCTCAAAGTCTAGCAGATGAATCCTCTAAAGTTTCTTTGGACTACAAAGGTCTGAAAAAAATCTTCTGTCCAGTGGAGAACAACTCAGGTTATGATAATAGGAACCCTGTGCCTCAGGGAATTGGACAGGGGTTTTAGAGGACACAGCATCCAAATAAAGTAGGTAGTGACAAGGAAAGGGGTTCAATGACCACCTGAGCCAGAATTTGGAAAGGGCCGAAGGAATATGCTTTCACCCTGGCTTCTTTCCCTTAAGCCCTGGGATTTCTGCTTGCTCACTAAAAATCCAGTTTCCCCCCCAAAACAGACTACCTTGTCATCAGCTTGAACCAATGGAAAGATTTTAGTTTTTTTCTTTTTAAGTAAACAAGATGAAAGTATGCAATATTGACAAGCAACTAGACAACTGATTTTGTAACTTAGTCGAATTTTAGCTTTTGGTTGACATTGCATGAACATACTATGGGTATCTATTTGTGCATGTATGTATACAGATTCACACACACACATTTACATATATAGATAAACCCATGATTTCCAAGACTCTTCTAATGAGGATTTAAGGCTCTTCTACAACAGAGTCTCACTTGCTTGGGGGCACAAAAAAAGCCCCATCACAGATTTGGAGCTAAGTCATTCAGTTCAAGCCCTCCCTAGCTTTGCACTTTCCCAGGGGGCCTCCTCACTCACCTAGAGATAGAGATGCAAGTGTAAGCACAAAGTGTTTTATGTGCATATGTATAGTCATTTATATTCCACCCTTGTGTCCTCAGATGCACTTGCCCATCTGCTATTTGAGGGACAAGCTGTGATTTCTTTGGTGCCATCATTTAAGAGATCACTAAAAAGACACCACCCCTCATCAATATCCAGAGGAACCTTAGAAAGCTGCCAGTTTTGTCCTAGCTTCATTTGTCTTATGGTGAGGACAGCCCATGACCAAACTCCCTTCACCAATGCAGATTGCTTCCTGCTCTGCTGCTGTCTAATTTACAAATACATAAACAGCTCTCAACTCCATAGCTAATATTCTATCCACTGCACCATGCTGTCTGAGGAGAGTGGAGTGACCAGGAATTGGCTTTGGCAATTCTGGAGTCTGCTGAGTCCCAGAGGTTGCCACCTCCACTGATAGAGGGGTGTCCCTCACCAATAAAAACACTGCTCTTGGAAGTCCCAGATATCCCATTGTCTCTTTTAGGGTGCTGAGTCCCTTTCAGGATTTAGCCTGCCAGCTAAGGGTCCACCTCATGGGGGGCTCCCTTTTTACTGAGTAATTGTGAGGTCCACCCAAGAGCTTGTCTTTCATAAGCTCTCCCACCCTATTTCAGAGGAATTGATAAAAATTAATATATCGGGATATCTTAATGTTAAGATATCCCGATACAAGTGCTGCCAATAGCCTCTAGAGGGTGCTTCTAACCTCATGTTGTTCACCAAAATGCAGTACATCCGGTATCTTAAGATTTGATCTAGCAATCCCACTACTGTATCCCAAAGAAATCATAAAAGGGAAAAGGACACACATGTGCAAAAATATAACAGCTCTTTTTGTGGTGGAAAAGAATTGGAAATTAGGGCATACCCATCAATTGGGGAATGGCTGACCCAAGTTGTATTTGATTATAATGGAATATTACTGCTATAAAAAATGAGCAGGTTAATTTCAAAAAACCTGGAAAGACTGATATCAAGTGAAATAAACAGAACCAGGAGAATATTGTTTCTAATAGTCACACTATGTGAAAGACATCACATAGGTCTTTGCCTTTACGCTTTTTCAAATAACCATCCTTGATCAATGTCTGCTTCCTGTGGGGCTGAACTGAGACCATGTGACTCCCTGCAACCCAGGGTTCAAGACCTGGGAATAGGGATTATGGGAGTCTCAAACTAAGAAAGCTTCATCCAATCAATCCCATTCAGTACAAGTAATTCTGTATTTGTGGTGAAATCCTGGTCCAATGATCCAATTCTATCAACATGACTAATACAGAAACATTTTACATGCTTGCACATATATAAATTAGATCAAATTACTATTTTAAGAGAATAGACTGTAGCTAAAAACCATTTTTAGCTTTTGGGGGTTTTTTGTTTGTTGGTTTTCTATCTTTGTGGTGAAATTCTGGTCCAAAAACTTCTTCCACCAAAACATTTGCAGCTAACTCCCAGGCTCAGAAATTGTCTTAAGTAATTTTAAGGCTGGGCTTAAGTCCAGAGCTTCCCCATTCTCAGAACAGCACCCCATTTAGGGTATTTCCTGGCCTGATATCAGGGCCAAAGAATCCATTTCAAAATGGAAGAGGCGGGTCCAAGTCCTCCTTTTGAGGAATACTTCCCCAATGGGAGAGTCAACTCCAGCATCCTCTCCACTGCCCCATGTTGGGATGGCACCCAGTCTAACACCCTTATTTTACACGTAATAAGCCCACACAGAAAATGTGTAAACATGGCTAGCAGATGGCAGAGGAGGAGCGCTTAGAACCAGGATTCTAGCCTGGCTAATAAGGGAGCTAACATGGGAGTTGGGAACCAGGAGCATGTAGATCTCAGGAGCCCTGAGGTGGGGGCCCCCTTTTCTCCCAGTATTTGGGGGGAGTCCGGCTTTACATTCAAATGGAAGAAATCTATCCCAGAAATAAAACAAATTGCCACAAAAGTAGGTACATAAAGAGGTGGTGGGAAACAGGAAGGGAGGAACAGCTGCAACTATTTTAGCGAAAGCTCTGCTTATTATAAAGTCTCAAGTCACAATTAAGACTTGAGAACGTCTTCACTCAATTGATCTCAATTTTCTGGGGACATCATGGAGTTAGTTTCTTCCTCAGGTTGGCCATTAGGAGTCCATGTGTCTGGGCTGTTCTGCCCTATACTCCCCCCCCCCCAAGCATCTTTTCCCAAGAGTGTCTGGAGGTACCTTAGTAGGCCCCCCCCATCCCTTCCTCTGCTCTCTCATTGCTGAAGCTGTCACCATGTATCCCTGCTCACTCACCACAAGGTTTCAGCTGCAGACCAGGACAAAGCTCCTTTGGGATGGAGGAAGTGTTCCTCGTCTTTATAGCCATCAGTGTAGCTCCAAGGTCCCACCCTCTGGGGAGGTGGTCTAATCTGAAATCCTGATTGTCAAATCCCAGAGACCCACCCTCTGGACAGGACTGGAGCAAAAATAAAAACCAAACAACCCATTTTTACCTTGCCATGCCCTGTCACAAATCCCAGTCATGCCCCTGAGGTGACATTTTCCCTATAAATCCTATTTATGGGACATCCTGGGACTGCTACCTTCCTTTGAGTCAGTCAGCCCCCCACAGGACCCCATCTTGTGGTGTCTTTCCCCTTCCCTTCCCCCACTGTGCTTCCCAATCCCACTTCTCCCCCTTACAGCTAACTAACTCTTTTAGGGTGCTGAGTCCCTTTCAGGATTTAGCCTGCCAGCTAAGGGTCCACCTCATGGGGGGCTCCCTTTTTACTGAGTAAATGTAAGGTTCACCCAAGAGCTTGTCTTTCATAAGCTCTCCCACCCTATTTTGCATTGATAAGGTGTGGTGAGCAGAGGAGTTGATAAAAATCGATCCCTGAGACCAGCAAGAGAAGGCTGTGATAAAGATCACTTTAGCTCCATGGTCTCACCCTTTGGGGAGGTGGTCCAGTCTGAAATCCAGGTTATATCAAACCCCTGAGACCCCCCCCCCTCTGCAGAGGTCTGGAGCAGTCTCACTTTGGCCATGTCCCTGAGGTTACATTTTCCCTATAAAATGTGCTTATGGGGGGCAGCTAGATGGCGAAGTGGATAGAACATCAGCCGTGAAGTCAGGAGGACCTGAGTTCAAATCTGGTCTCAGACACTTAACATTCCCTAGCTGTGTGACCCTGGGCAAGTCACTTAACCCTAATTGCCTCAGGAAAAAAAAATGTACTTATGGGCCATCCCATAACTGCTGCCCTCTATTGAGGTGATCTGTGATGTGGGGTTTGACCCCACATGGTGGCAGGCAGCAAAAGTTGGGGTTCCCTCATGGGAAGAGTTCACCATGGCCATTTTCTTTGGCAAAAGGTAGATTTATTTAGGGAAGAGGTCACAGACAAAATGAAGGGAAACAATAGACAGCAGGAAGGGTAAATCTGAAATAGAGTAGGAGAGTGTATGAAAGCTCACAACTACCCAGGAGAAAGGGGTCCCCCATGAGGTGGGGGCACAGGCTAAATCCTGAGAGGGACTCAGCACCCTATAAGAGTTAGCTGTAAGGAGAAGTGGGATAGGAAGCCTAGTAGAGTTAGGGAAGATACCATGGGGCATGGGAGAAGGGAAGGGGAAAGACACCACAAGGCAGGGTGCTGTGGGGGGCCGACCCAAAGGAAGGCAGCTGCCATCAATTGTCTTTTGGGGAAAATTTAGCCTCAGGGTGTTGACAGAACTTGGGTTTCTGAATGGATTACCTTTAGAGGGTAGGACCTAGGGACTAAGCGGATCATCCTTTTCAGGGCCTTCTTCCAAAGGGATTAATTTTTTATCTATTCCTTTGCCCACCCTACCTAACATGTAAGATCTCATTACTATCACTTACATTACTGATGGCCACTCACCTCCAGCTAAGAAAGAAGGCAAAGACGCTCTATCCTGGACCTGGACCACAGAAAATATCTGTGCTGGCTGCTCCCTCTAGCCCCCAGATCCCCCAAGTCCTAACCTGCTGGGAGGACTCACTCCTCAGAGACTTTGATCTTGGAGAGAGTCCTGATGAATGTAGGAAAGATTTATTTTACATTCTTGCAAGAATGGGCACCTAGCTGATACATTGTTGGTGGATCCAACCATTCTGGAGACCAATCTGGAACTATGCTCAAAAAGTTATCAAACTGTGCATCCCCTTTGACCCAGCAGTGTTTCTTTCTTT
>JAJPUD010011155.1:0-16515 GCA_023553655.1 Myrmecobius fasciatus | reverse complement strand
ATAGGTGCTACTTGACTTCTATACTCATGAGCAGGAACAGTGCCTGGCACATAGCAGACACTTTAAAAATGTTTGTTGACTTGTTCAGTTCACCTCTGAAGTCCTCAGTTTACTCATTTGTAAAGTGCAAAGAATGATGATTAAAAATAGCTGAGACTTAGGTAGTGGTGGCAAGGAGGCATTATGGATGGCCAGCCTCAGAGTCAGGAAGTCCTGGGTTCAAGGCCAGCCTCTGCCATATCCTGGATGGGTGACACTGAGCAAATCCCTTGATTAGCCAGTGTCCCAAACTACTTCCTATGAACAAGTTCCTGCAGAGCAGATGGTGATCTGCACTGACAGAGGGAATTTCCTCAATGGGAGTTCTCGATACCCATGAAATCCCAGATCTGGGCCCCTGGCACAGCTGGGGCTAGAACCCCTGCCTTTATCAGGGACAAGACACTGTGCCGGGCTTTGAAGATCAGAACTGAAAGGACCCTTGCCCTCCCTCAAGAAGATGATATTCTCCTGGAAGGCTGCAAGTAACAGAGCTGGATCTGAGTTCGAGTTCTCTGTGTCCAAAGCATTTTTCACTCCCTTCACACACTCCCTGTGTGAGGGCCTGAGAGCAGGTGTAGCCAGGTCCCTGTAACCTCTCCCCCCAAGGATGGTGAAACTAGCCCCAAATCTTTGGGGATATGGGGAATGGAAGGTGGGGAGGGGGTGCCAGGGGAGCTCCCCAAGCTGTGGCTGGAGGCAGGAGTCCTGGGAGAATGAGATAGAAATCAGGTGAGGGTGACATCCAACCTGGGGAGGGGGAAGGAGGGAGGGGACAGGGCACCCCATACTTGAGCTCCTGGGCTATGGCAGCAATCTGCTCCACCCGGTCCTGGTGGGCAGCCAGGTCACTCTCAAAGGCCTCATGCCGCCTCAGCAGGGCCCGCACCTCCTGCAGAGAGGCTGATTCATAATCTCTCTGGCTCAGC
Organism: Myrmecobius fasciatus; assembly: GCA_023553655.1. Taxonomy (NCBI): domain Eukaryota; kingdom Metazoa; phylum Chordata; class Mammalia; order Dasyuromorphia; family Myrmecobiidae; genus Myrmecobius; species Myrmecobius fasciatus. Next base: position 15,547 of record JAJPUD010011155.1, on the reverse strand, counting down.
AGATCTTCCTTTCCTGGAGGAGGGAGAAGTAGGTGGTCCCGGGCCACCCACAGTCACCCAGGGTACCACCTGTCAGAGGGCATGGGGCCAGAGCGGACTTTAACCCCCAGGGAGGCCAGTCCTACCATTTCAAAGCAAAAAACTCTGGCCCCGGACGGGGAAGGGACCCTTCACCCGCAGCCAAGCCTCCTGCTGCCCATTCTGGGGCTCCTCCCTGCCCACTCTGCAGTCTGGACAGCTGCTATTCATTGCCCAAGTTATTTTTTATAAGAACCAGTGGCTGATAGGGAAATGCAGCCAGAATCACAGATGTGTGCTGCTGGGAGGACCTCCCTGCCCACCCACAATCCTATCCCCTAGGAGAGGCCCTACCATCTCTGCTTGAATACTCCCAGGGACGGAGAGCTCACTCCTTCCACTTTGGAATGGCTCTCCTGACATTAATATGAAGTCATCTGTACAGCCCCCCAGTTCCTGGCTCTGCCCTGGGGGCCTAAGCCCTCTTCTGCAGGAAGCATTTTGGATGCTTGGAGGCGGCCTTCACGGCCACCCCTCCCCACCCCAGAGTCTCCTCTCTTCTGAGCTGGACCTCCCTAGGCTCAGACTCCAGGCCCTCCGCCATCCTGGTTGTCCTGCTCTGGATGTTGTCCTGCCGATGAAATCCGGGTTCCCAGAGAGGATGGTCCCAGTCAGAGGAGGGCAGGGCCTGCTGAGGGAGGCTCTGGACACTGATGGCTGACTGCTGATGTCTGCCCATCTTTATTAATGACTTAGATGAAGTCATTTCCAGGGCTTTGGGCCCTGGAAAGACAGCTGAACTTGGAAGGACTGGGAAGACCTAGGTAGGAACACTCTCTGCCTCTGATTCCTTTTTTCCCCCCCAGTTCTGATTTTTATTAGTTGTATGGCTAGTGGAAAGTCTCAGCCTCAATTTTCTCCTCTGCAAAATGGGAACAAATAACACCCGTCATCTCTCTGCATCTCACAGGGCTGTGAAGATCAAAGGAAATGGCCAATGTGAGGGCTGATTGCTCCTTGTCACCGAATGCAGACTGCCCAGAAGGGCATTCTCCCTCAGACATCTTCCTTCTTCCTCCAGGACAAAGGTCCCCTGACTCTGTATAATGAAATGGAGCAGGCGCCGGCACCGCCCCACTGGGCCCTTACCCCGGGTCCACGTCTCGTGCAGGGTAGCTTTCTGTCGGAACTTTTCCGCCAGATGCTGCAGGCGCTGAAGCCTCCGGATCTCGGCCAGCAGCCAGTCCTCATAGCCCTTCTCAGCCTGTTCCAGGCCCCGCCAGGCGTTGGCGATGTCCTGAGGAGGAAGAGAGGGGCTCTTCTGTGTCCCTGGCCAGCCGGGCCCTCCTGGCACCCCCCGGCAGGCCCCGGGCCTCAGCGCTCACCGAGACCAGCTTGCCTTCCGAGGGCATGAAGGCAGGCCGGTGGCTGAGCCGAAGCTTGGTTTGCAGCGTGTTAAAGTTAATCTCCAGCTGGCACTTCTCCTGCACGCGGGGTGGCTTGTGGAGACGCCGGTACTCACGGAAATCCTCCAGCTTCCGCTGCATGGCACTCATGCTGGGCTCGCTGGACCGGTTCTCCAGCCAGGGCACCGTGCGGCGGATCCATTCCAGCAACTGGCCAAGAGAAGGTTCCTACCTTACCCCCAGCTTCTCCCACCCGGCACCTCAGCTTGGGCTCCCACCCCTGCAGCCCGGAAGCTTCTCCAGAGCAATGCCGTCCAGTTCTGGCCCTTATGTCCCCAATGTGTCATCCATTGGTCATCAGGGGCCCCAAAGACGCCCACCTCGCTGGCCAGCTTCTCATACTCCTCCATCAGCTTTTCATTCTCCTGGTTCACCGCCAGCACCTTGCAGATCCTGTTGGCGGCTGTCTCGGCCTGTGGAGAGAGGGTCCCAAGGCCAGATTCCCTAAGGCTCTGCCCTGGCTCTCCCTCTAAAGGCCACAGGGCCCCGGCCTTCCCCATATGGAGTGGGCCTGGTTTCCCCCCAGAAGGTCCCAAGATCCGGGATCTCCCCCAAGGGCTAGGAAATCTTGTTTAATATATCCTTGCTTAATGTATCCTAACTCCCTTCCGGGCCACAGATTCCCCATGGCCATAGTGCTCTTCATACAGCAGGAGCTTAATAAATGTTTGTCAAATGAGGGAGGGAAGGAATAGGGCTCATTTGCCAAAACCTGAGTCTTGGAACTATAGGGTGCCCTAGGGATTTAAACAGGCCTTATTAGCATCACTACCCAATGGAGGAAAAGCACTTGGGACCAGTTCCCTTGAGGGGACCAGGCTGGAAGCAATCAGGATGGAGGAGGAGGAGGAGGAGCGGGACCTGCCCACACAGGCTCCATCCCCCACCTGGAGAATTCTGGGGGTCACAGGAACTGCCCAGAGGAGGGATTTCTTCGTCAGCAGCTGTGAGAGGGGAGGTTCAGGGGCCAGAGCACCCTCCCCGGGCCCTTTTTATACACTCAGAGAATTATAAAGTGGGAACGGCCCTCAGGCACCTCAGGGCCCAGCTCTCTCATGTCACAGGGCGAGAGCAAGTGACTTGCCCCAAAGGCCTTAATAACTCAGTGCTTGAGATTTGAACCCAGGGCTCTTTCCACGACATGGTTCCACCAGGCCTGTGATGCGACAGCCTAGTCCCCTCTCAGTGAAACTGGTCCCATGTGCTTCTCCTGCTGTAAAGTGATGCTAAGGGATCCCAAGGGACCCCTCCAGTTTCATCCCAGAGCTTAGTGAAGGAGTAATTAGCATGAATATTCCCTTCAGCAGGGCTCTGCAGCCTCCCAGCATCCTTGCCAGGTGGGCACCGAAAGGCAAATCCTCCCCATTTGACCAATTGGGGAACAGAGGCCCCAAAAGATAAAGTGGTGACTTTGCAGAATGCCAGGATTTGAACCTGAGGCCTTGGAAACAACACCTGTTCTACGCCCTTGTCCCCGGCCTTCCCTCCGAGCTCCCCCCTCCCCCAACTCCATCCCCACCGCAGCCCCGGCTCGCTTCACCTGCTCAGCCCCAGCAAAGGCGTGATAGAAGCAGGATACATAAGTCATGACAGCCTTCTCATCTGGCTTGGGGGTGTTCACGATATCTGGGGGAGCAGGAAACAGGCCTTAAACATCCTGCCTTCCCTCTCTGTTTCTGCTCCCTCCTGCTCCCCCCCCTCTTTCTCTCTCTCTCTCTCCCTCTCTCTCTCCCTCTGTCTCTTTCTCCTTTCTGTTTGTTTCCCTCTTCCCCTCTCTGTTTCTTTCTGCCTCTGTCTCTCTCAGGCTCTTTCTCTGTCTCTTTTTCTCTCTGTTTCTGTTTTCCTCTTTCTCTCTCTCTGTCTCTTTCTCTGTTTCCCTCTTTTTTTGTCCTTTCCCTCTGTCTCTGTCTCTCTCTGTAACTGTTTCTCTCTTTCCCTCTTTGTTTCTTTCTGCCTCTCTCTCCGTTTCTCTCTCTCTTACCTTGTGCTAACCCTCCTTTCCTACGAGCCATCACAGTATAATGCATAGACCTTGCCTCTGATAAAGACCCTTGTGTGACCCTTGTTAAATAGCAAACCCCCGGGCCTCAGTTTCCCCTTCTGTAAAATGAGCCAGAAGGCATTCTACTGCTTCTTGTCCCCTGTAAAAGCAGAGTCGCCTCCGCCCCGCCACTGCCCACCCAGCACCACCCACCTCCCAGAGGAAGGCTGAGCCCCTAGTGTCTGTGGACGTTATTGGTTCCTGGTCCTGTGATCACGCTCACCTTCTGCATCCAACATTTTGGGGATGTCCAGATACTTCTCAGCTACCTCAAAGGCGGTGTTCAGGTTGCCGATGGGGTCATCCTGGGAGGAGAACAATTGTCAGAGCCAGGTCAGAGGTCAAGCTCAAGGGAGGGGGCAGCAGGCCAGTATCAGTGAAATACAGTTGGGGGGCAATGAAGAAACAGGATCAGAGCCCCACCTTGCGCAGTTTGGCGTAGTCGATAAGGTCAGGGCGGTGCCGGTGGATGAGAGCACAGAGAGCCAGGCCATCCTTCCAGCTGGGGTGGAAAGAAAGTGAGGTTGGAGCCCTCCCCCCACCTTACAGCCGTGGCCCATGAGTCCCTCCTGAGCTGAGGGGCCATTGAGCTCTGAGCCAGTTCAGCCCAGAATCTTGTGCCATCCAGGGCAGGATACCAGAGAACAGGAGGTTCTGATTCCAATAAACATTCACTGCCCAGGCTTGGCAAAGCCCCTTCCCTTCTCATCTATAAAATGACATGGTTGAACTAAATGACCTCTAGGTTCCTCCCCCTCAACTTTGACATCCCATGTTCTCAGGGCTCTCCCAGCTCTGACATCCCATGTTCTAAGGGCCCCCCAGCTCTGACATCCCAGGTTCTGAGGACCCCCCAACTCTGACACCTCAGGTTCTAAGGGCCCTCCAAGCTCTTGACACCCCAGGTTCTAAGGACCTTCCCAGCTCTGACTCTCCATGGTTCTAGCAGCTCCCACATAGGGGTACTCCAGGGAGAGTGACCCAGGTAAGGCAGTGTTTGGGGGCCCCTAGCAGTGACCTAGTGTGGAAGTTTTGCACATTCACATTCCGATAGGGCGCTGTCTTCCGTTGACACCACAGGAGCAAACCTTCTTTGGCCGAGGTCTCTGGGAGGAAGCAGAGGAAAGGGGCCATGAGGAGGGCAGATGTGCCAGCAAAGGCCAGCGGGGTCAGTCCCACCCACTTAGCCCGGGTCTTACCCTCCACAGAGATGTCCTGGATGGCAAAGCGAAGGATGATGGTCCAGATCATGCCCAACGTCATCTTCAGGTTCCCGTCCACAATTTCTGGGGGGAAGAGTCGGGCCAGGGAGAAAGGAGATTGAACCAGGGCTTTCCCTCCCTTCCCGCCCCTCTGCTAGCCTGGGCACCTCACCTTCAGCCCCAATGGACACAAGCTTGACCCCTTTGCTGGCGATGAAGTCCAGGGCCTTATTGACATTGGCAATCTTGTGAAAGCGCATCTTGCCTTTATCTGGCCTGGGCAGCCTCTCCCCTAGGAGATGGGAGAGAGACAAGATTGTGGGAGGCCCCCAAGAGTCTTTTCAGTTTAACACAGAAATGTTACTAAACACCTACTATATGCTTGGCACTAAGGATAAAAGGATGTAAAAAAAAAAAAAAAGATTCCCTGCCCTCAGAAAGCTTATAATCTTATAGAGATAGAGATTGGGCCTGCTTCATTGGTGTCAAGAACTCCCCAGATGAAAAGGAAGTAGCAACTACCAATTCAGGCTGGTGTCTTCTCTATAACTCGTTGTTTTGGAGGGCTGCCTAGAGCAGAGGGGTCAAACATGTGGCCACAACCCTCCTCAGTGCAACTGGGACCAAAAGCTCTGAATGGGATATACTGAACAATATAAATAAAAACACAATAAAACAAAGACAATGTTCATATGGTTTAGTGGCCCCCATTTCTATTTGAGTTTGATACTCTGGTCTGGACTACTGAGAAGTTGAGTGATTTGTCCAGAGTCACACAAGCAGAATGTGGCAAAGATGAAACTATCCATTATACCATACCGTTTTTCAAAGGGGAAGGGAAAGAAATGATATAAATAATTAGATAATATATAAAACACATGGGAGTCTTGCTAAGATACACATAGGCACTATATGAACACAATTATAAAACACTGCCTCTATAAACACGGTTCTAAACAACTAGAGAAATAGTAATTGCTCATGAGTAGTCTGATAAAAATGATACTATGAAATTAATTTACTTATTTGGTTCCATGCCAACTGAACTACTAAAGAATTACTTTATAGAGCAAGAAAAAATAATAATGAAGTTCATCCAGAGGAACAAAAAGTTAAGAATTTCAAGGGAAAAAATAAGAAGGAAGGAACCCTGGAAGTATCAGATTTCAAACTATACTATAAAGCTGCAATTATCAAAATAATTTGGTAGTGGGTAAGAAATAGAGGTTGGTCAATAGAATCAATTAGGTACAAAATATACAGATGCAAATGAGCACATTAGACATAAATTACTTGGAAAACTAGAACATGATCTGGCAAAACTAAATATAGACTAACATCTCAGAATATACAAGATTAACTATAAGTCTGTTAGTGATTTAGAGATATAAAGTGTGATATTTGTTTACACATATTAGAAGAGTGAAAAAAAATTATCCTTCAAATTTATGGATAAGCAAAGTATTCATGACCAAAAGGGGAGAGAGAATCAAAAAAGATTAAAATAATTTTAATGATATAAATTTTTTTTGCACAAAGCCAATTCATCTACAATTAGATGAGAAGCAAATAAGAAAGAAACAATCTTTGCGTGAAGTTTCTTCAGTTCTTTAATGTGTCTCACTTCTAAGATAGGGAGCTGATTCAAATGTATAAGAAAAAAAAAAGCCATTCCCCAAATGACAAATAATCAAAGGATATGAATAGGCGATTTTCAGAGAAAACCAAGCTATCAATAGCCATATGAAAAAAATGCTCTAAATTACTAATAATTAAAGAAATGCAAATTAAAACAACATAGAACCCCACATTAATCAAATTGTCAAAGTTGACCAAAAAAAGAGAAAATAAATGCTGGAGGAGCTATGGGAAACAGTTCCTTGAAAACACTGTCCAATGGAATACAACTGAATAACAATTCGAGAAATCCTTTTATTTGATATATGTGTCTGTTACAAGGGTTATTTATTTATTTATTTTTTTGCTTTTTTAATAGGAGGTGGGAAGAGATAGAAGAGAGAGAAAGTAGATACTCATTAATTGAATAAACTAAATTATTAAAGTTGCACAAATAGGTATGAGACAAGTTTAAAAATGACTAAGTGGAGGGGGAAAAAAAGAAAATTACTCTTTCTTTTGTATTTTTGAGTAGGAATTCAGAAATCACAGAGCTATGATTTGCTCCTCATTATGAGGAGCTCCCAGTGTGGAAATTCCCTCTACTTGTGCAGATTAATGACTATTCTGTAGTTGATTACTTGGAGGCTCTGGGAGGTTCCTGGACCTGTTCAGGGTCACCCTGCTGGTATATGTCAGAGGTGGATCTTCCTAACTCCATTATCTGGATAGAAGAGGTCACTCAGGGAAGCTTAAAACCACAGAGCTAGGACGTGCTGTAATCTGGTTGGGGGCATGGGTAAAGCTGACACCTGGGGCTTTATATTTGCCCACCCCCACTCCCACAGTGGACCCCTGGCTCTCCCCCAAGGAGCAGGGCAGCCTTGGCCCCGGCCATCCCTACGGCCACCTTCAGCCCCCCCTTTTCCACGCCCCAATTCCTTCCTCACCCCTACCATCACGGAGTACGACTCAGCCCCTCTGCCTCCTGATGATTTCCTAGCATCCCCTGGGCTCTTGCCCCTCACCTGATATGACCTCCAGGAGCAGCATGAGTTTAAGGCCATTGCGGAAGTCCTCTTCGATGTTCTCAATTTGGGTCCCGGCTTTGCGCAGGTGAGAGTTACACCAGGCTGTGAAGGTCTGGGAACAGAAGGAAGAGAAGCATTAGGAGCTGCTTCCTGGGAGGCAACAGGTGAGCCCCACTTGCCTTACAACAGCTCTTGGAAGTAGTTAGTGTGAGTACTGGTACCCATTGGACAGATGGGGAGACTGAGGCCCCCACATCAGCAGAGGGCCTGGGTTCTCCTCTGCTTCTTCCACTTAGCACCTGGATGGCCCTCAGTTTCCCCTTCTGTCTTCTAGGATCCCTTCCGGTTTGACACCTCTGATCTCAGCAGTTGCCAGCCTGGTACTTGAAGCCAGTTAATGACCCAGCATATTGAAAGCCCTCACTAGGTATTGCCGGAGCTGTGCCGGCTTCTGGGCCACAAGAGACAGAATCAGTCCCTGCCCTCAAGCAGAGGAAACTATGGGAAAGGAGAAGAAACGTCCACATACAAATACGTACAAGGCAGAATAAAGTGACTTGGGGAGGGCAGGAACTAGCAGCAGGAGGGCCTGGGAAAATCTCTGTGTTGAATGTGGGATTCGGGTTGAGCCTTGAAGGGAAACCAGGGATTCCAAAGGAAGGGTGAGGAAGAAGAGCCTTAGGGACATCCAGAATAAAGGCATAGAAACAGAAAATGGGGCATCATGGGTAGGTGGGGGAGAACCCCAGGAAGAAGAGGCATTTGTTGTTGTAGATGTTAGATGGGGTGCTAGAGACAACGGGAGTCAGAGTGCTTTCTAGGGGATCAGGTCAGATTTAGGGAAATCATATTGGACTGGAAAGGAGAAACACTATACGAGGGACCAACTGGAAGGTCATTTCATTGGTGCTGAGAAGTGTGAGGAAGGGGATAGTGCAAGTAGCCACAAGGAAGTGGTTAAAAGGGATGTTGTAGAGGTAGAAATGGCAACTGCTTTGGTATATGAGGTGAGGGAACGTGGGTAATTGAGGACGACTCCAAAATGGCAGGCTGGGAATCTATCCTCAACATCATAAGTAAAGAAATTCAGAAGAGGGTGGGTTTGGGGGTCCAGACAATGAGTTACATTTTTTAAATGTTGAGTTTGAGAAATCTATAGGACATCCAGCCATTTGGGGGTTCCTTGGCAGAGATACCGAAGGGCTTGGCCATTTCCTTCTCCAGATCATCTCATAGAGGAGGGAACTGGGGCAAAGAGAGTAAAATGACTTGGCTAGAGCCATATAGCCAGTAAGTGTCTGAGACCATCTTTGAAATCAGGAAGAAAGGTCTTCCCAACTCCAGACCCAGAGCTCCATTCACTGCACCACCTGGCTGCCCCTAGATCTAGAAAAACTTTTGTAGGCCATTGAGTTGAATCCCTTCATCTTACAGGTAAAAAAAGGAAGGCACTGAGAGATTAAGGACTTATTTGGGGGATCATTCAGCTAGTGTGTGAGGTAAGATCTGAACCCAGATTTTTCTTGGCCCCTATTTTTCCTAGCCTCTACTCCACACTGCCATGGTCTTCTTCAGAGGGATGATAATTGAACATGTGGGAGTTGATGAGGTAATTAGGAAATTGTTGGAATGATGAAGGCCAGTTCCAATGATCTTGTGATGGAGAGAGCCATCTACACCCAGAGGACTGTGGGAACTGAGTGTGGATCACAACATAGCATTTTCACTTCTTTTGTTGTTGTTGTTTACTTGCATTTTGTTTTCTTTCTCATTTTTCTCCTTTTTGATCTGATTTTTCTTGTGCAGCACAATAATTGTATAAATATGTATGACCATATTGGATTTTACATATATTTTGCCATGTTTAACATATATTGGATTGCTTGCCAATGGGGAGGGATGCAGGAAGGAGGGGAAAATTTGGAACATAAGGCTATGCAAGAGTCAATGTTGAAAAATTATCCATGCATATGTTTTAAAAATAAAAAGCTTTAATTTAAAAAAAAAAGAAAAAAAGAAATTGTTGGTACCTGGAGATACCAGTGTCATTTGGGTGATGCGGTCGGGAGTCCTGCTGCAAAGGGTTGAAGTGTGAGGAGAAAGGAAATGGAAGCAGTGAATGGGAGATAATGTTTATTCAAGGCTGAGAAAGGGAGGAGAGGCTTGAGGTAATGGAGAATCTTGGGAAGGTTTTTGCTTTTGTTTTTTAAGGATGAGGGAGATTCGAGCATGTCTGCAAGCATTTTTGGGGAGGAGAGACTGAAGATTAGCAGGAATGATCCCGGTGAAGGTTTCTGGGAAAGGCAGGATCTTGGGCTTGAGTAAAGGAGCTGACCATAGTAATGAAAAAACTCACTTCAGTCAAGGCTGACATAAAGCAAGGGAGAATAGGGGATGGTATTGCAGGTGAAGAGAAAGGGAAGAGAGAGAGTTTGGGATAAAAATAAGAGTTTCTTTTCTCAGTAAAGAACAAACCAGATCCTCAGCTGAAGGGGAAACGTAGGGGGCTGGAAGAAGAGCAGCTTTGGCTTAGTTGCAGAGGGGAATGGGGAACTGAATCCCTTGGGAAGGAATCAAAGGCTCTCCTTGATGCCCTGAGGGTCTGCCTGGGAACAGGAGTGGAGGAGGCAGCAGTCCTGGGCTGGGGACTGACAAGGAGGCAAGACATGGAGAGTAGAGCAGAGGTATCCAACCTCACTGGCTTGGTGCAGGAAACCGTGCTAAAAGAGGGACTGAAGCCCTGAAGAGGTGAGTGATTGGAGGGGAGGGCTCCTCCCACTGGCCCAGAGCTGCCTTTCTTGGTGACAAGTGGTTCTTTTGCATCTGGACCCCAGGATCAAAACTGATTCAGGTAAGCAGGGGCATGGAACTGGGGGGGGGTGTCCCTGAAGAGTCGTGGAAGTGGGAGGCCAGACTTCCCAAAGGAGACTGGGTTTGGGGTAGAGAAGGCTGGCCCAGATAATGAGGGCCAAGAAGAGGGAATGATGGTGAGTCCATTTATAAGAACATGGGCAAGACATAATGGGTGTGAGAGTGTCCTCCTGGACATTGGGGTCAGGGGTGTGGGAGAAGGCAGAGATGGCCTTGGAAAGGGGGGGCTGGAGGCCCAAGGGCCTTCAGGAGAAACTGAGGAGCACCAGAAAGAGAAAGGGTTTGATGAAGAGTCAGGATGAAGGGGAGTTTGTTCATCAGAACGGGGCCCAACAGCCAGAGGGCGGAAGTGGGCAGGGCTGCAGAAGGTTAGAGCTAAATCAGATGGAGGGAGGGTTTTCAGGGAGGCAGGTGGCCAGTCCTGATTTGTGGGGATTAGAGGAGCCAGGGAGGAATCTGCTGGCCTTAGGACTTGGGCAGGATCAGATCTGGAGAATTGGCTCAGGGACACAAATGGAATGGTGTACAGGGCCCAGGCAGGTCTGGCCTTTGAGGGAAGCCCCCAAAGACAGGGAGGAGTGGAGGCAGGAAGACTGACCATGGACAAACAGTTATTGAGGGCTGACCCCCCCCCCCCGGGGGCTCAGTACAGAGCAGTGGGCTCAGTGCTAACCCACTCACTTCATCCCTCCTCCCCCAGCTTGGGCCTAAGCCCAACTTGGACTTCAGCAGTGAAAGCCCTAGCCTGGTCATTTCCTGGGAAACTCCTTGAGGGAAAACATGGAGCAGGGGAATCCCCATCTCCAAATTTCAGACTCTTTTGGAAGGAGAGTTGGCTTTAGGGTGGGGTTGGGGACACCCTCCTAACTACCCTAAAAGGTCAGGATTCAGCAGACAGCAGCTACACCCCTTCTTGAGGCTCCCCCAAGTCGCTGCCTCAGCAGAAAGTGTCCATCTGGCCGGAGGGTCAGATTACTGGTAAGGAGACCCAGGCAACCCCTCCCCCTCAGCCTCCACTTCGGATTCCCCCCACCCCCACCTCCCAGCCCTGGATAGGAAAGACTTGGAGTTCAAAACTGGGTGCCCTGAATTGGGGCAAGGGAGGTACTGGGAAGAGGATTGATTCCTGAATCAGGGGGCATCTGGGTATTAGTTTTGGCTCTGCCCCTGACTAGACATGAGACCCAGAACAAGTCTCCCTTAAGCCTCAGTTTCCCCATCTGTAAAATGAGGGGTTTGGACTGAGGACCCTCCCGGCTCTGTGAGTGTCCAAAGGTGCTGCCTCCCCTCTGCCTTTATTCGGTGGGCCATCCCAGGCCCTAATCAGGAGATAAGCAGAAGGCTCAGATGCGATGGGGGAGGGGGCACCTCTGACTAAGATTAAGACAAAGTCTTGGGGGCCCCCGGGGATTGGGGGGCGGTTCTGAAGCTGAGTTCTTTCTCCACACCTCCCCCCCATTCCAGGTTGAGGGCTTCTCCACAGCGCTCCCCCTCCCCCCCATTCCAGTCTGGGGGTGGGGGTATGATTTCAGTGAGAGGGATATCTAAGATCTTGGAACGAGGGAGGGGGCAGTCTCCACATGCCCCCCACCTCGGATCCCCCACCACAAAACCCTAAGGGGGGAGAGGCGAGCAGGTCTGGCCCACTGTGTAGAAAAGGGGCGTCGAGGCGCCTCGATCACAGCCCCCCCCATTCTCTCGCCAGAACCCGAGAGCCCCCGGGTCCCAGAGCCCGCGCCCGTCCCCCTCACCTTCCGCTGTTGCTTCTCCCAGGCGGGGTCCAGGAGCAGGTCCCGGTCCCAGTCCTCCTCCTGTTCCATGTACTCCCCGCCCCCATAGGGACCCTGGCCCTCGCCCAGGCCCTCGGGCTGAAGCACCATCATCTTGCCCAGCTCCTGCGGTTCTGCCCTGGCTCGGCCCGGCCCCCGGGCCCCCGACGGCAGCACCCATAAATACTTCCCGGGACTCGGATCGGGTTCCCGCTAAATTTGGAAAAGAGGGAGTGGCAAACAAGAAGGAGGGAAGGGAGGGGGCCTGGGGGACGGCAGGGTCCCGGGGGGGGGGCAAAACGGGGAGGTGGGGGATCCCCTGAGGGCGCTCCTCCCAAGCCCAGAAAAACTTAGGAAACTTTGGGAATCCAGTCGCCTCATTTGTCCAAGAAAGCCCCGGGGGCGGGGCTCTCTTAATTGACTAAAGCCCCTTTCCTTCACACATCGGAGCTGGGGGAGAGTGGGGGAGGGGGGCGCATGGGGAGAGGAGGGGAAATCGACCCATCCACCCATTTCTTGGAGGGAGAAATCGAGGCAGAAGGAAGCGCTGTGATTGGGGGGCGAGGGACCCCCCGAATGTCTGGGAAGGTGTAGGAAGCCAGAGGCTGGGCGCTAATCCCGGGTATGAGTGCAGAGCCAATTGGATCCGAAGGAGGCTATTAATACCTCGCTGGCTTGGAGCTGGTCACCCAGAGAATGTGCTGAGGCAGGGAAGGCCGCACTGGGTTGCAATTCCATCCCCTCTGCCTCCGAGGGGAACGAAGGGGTGGGCTAAGCTCTTAGATCAAGGACCCTAGTGACAGCAACCGAGCTGCCCTCAATACTCCGCCATCGCAACACATTGGGCAGATGGGACTGGGGAGTGACCTCTGACTGCTCCGAAAGCAGAGGTCACACAGGATTGGAAATGGACAAATGGCACCTGGATTTTCAGAGAAGTAGAGTCTATCTCCATCCTGGAGACCGCCGAGGTCCGAGTCCTTTCCTGGCAAAACCATCGGAGAGTTGGGAAAGGAAGCAGTGATCCCCCGCCCCAGCCAGGCCAGATTTACCCATTTCCTTTTTTGACAGGATTATCCATCCAGCAGATCAGGGGAAGACTCGTTTGGGGTAATCTGGTAATTGGAAGTTTCTTGAGATAGCTCCTGGATGAGATGGATGGAGAGCTATCAGCTGCAAAAAAGCCCAGTTGGGTGCAACTGAAACCGATTGGTGGCCTAGGACTGTTGAAGCCTCAAAGGGAGCCCTCCATAGTCAGTCCAGTGTCAAGTTCTCCAGCGGAGTGCCACAAGGATCCGTGAACTTAAAATCTGTGACCTGGATGGAGGTGTAGGTTTGCAGAAACCAGAAAGGGGGGCTAAGAAGGGGGATGTCCAGGCTCTTACAGGCTTGGATGATGCACTGAATCAACTGAGATGAATTGTAATAGATTTGGTGTCTAATGAGTATGAGATGGAGGACAGTTGGAGTGTTTTAGTGAGTTAAGAACTAGAACCAAGTCAGTAACAGAACGGGGTAACCAAAAGAGGGAATTTATATTAAGAAATACAGCATAGGGGCTGCAGTGCCAAGAAGGTTGGCCTTCAAGCCAGGAAGACATGACACCATCTTTTTCCTCAGGTGAGTGTTAGCCGAGTGATCCTAGGTAAGTCACTTAATCTGTCTCCTCATCTGTAAAGTGAAGGAACTGGTCTCTCTCAGATGCCTGCACTGTGCTAAGTACTAAGGCACAGAAACATAACAGTCTTGACTCCTAAGGAGTGTACATTCTATTTAATTTTATTCAACCAGGGAAGCCGGAGTGTTCGGGGTACACAGCAGGCGCTTCACAAATGCTCAATCGCTCCAGTGAGAACAACTCTAGAGTATTTTGCTAAGTTCTGGGTCTATGTTTTAGGAAGGACGTTGACATGTTGGAGACCCTCTGGAGAAGGAGGATTCTGAAGGTAGGTTATTGAAGACCATGTCCTGCATGGATCAGCTGCAGCAAGGAGAAATGTTTTTAGCATGAGAGACTTAGGGAGATGATGATGGGTGTCTTCCTTTAGTTGAAGGACGTCATGCAGAAACCTACTTGGCTGTAGGGGGCAAGAACCAGCGGCTGATCTAAGTAACAGAGAAAAACTCTCTTCCAGCGATGCTGTAGAATGGCTTTCAAGGTCTGTGAAGACTAAAGTTGAGCGGCATCCGATGGAAGATGAGGTGGTTTTGAGGAGGATTTAGCATATTACTCAGGAAGAAACCTGAAATGGTTCTTGACCCACTGACTGAGACATAGTCCAAGGCAGCCGTTTCCGAAACTGGGGCCCCTAAATAGTACGTAGAATCACTGTGGGCTACATATTGATGTCGAAAATCACACATGACCGTTGTCTATGTTTTGGTGCATTTTAACTTATTTTGTTGAATATTTTCCATTTTAAGCTGTTTTAGGCTGCACTCAGCAATGCCGTGGGGCTTGTGCAGCTGGCACGCCTGATACCTCTGGTCTAAGGGACTCCAATAGAAACAAACATGGAGTAAGAAGTTGAGCTGCTCCTTTGGTGAGATTATAATAGTTAGAATTCATGTGGCATTTTACGATTTGCAAAGCATTCACACCCAACTCATTTGATCCTCACAATAACTCTGAGAGGCAGGTGCTGGTATTATCCCCATTTTGCAAGGGATCATGGGACAACAGATGGAATGATTCACTTGCGTCCAGGCAACATGAAGGGATCCGGGGGAAGATTCCTTCCCCTAAGCTCACCCCAGCCATACTCTTGAAGGATATCGCATCTATGGGAGGATGGGCAGGCGCAGCTGGCTTGCATCGGCATGCTTGAGGAGAATGCCCACCAAAGATCTTTAGAAATGCTGTGGCGGGAAAAAAACATCCTGGTAATTATCCCAAATTATCTAAAAGTGGAACAGGGAAACTAGCCAGAGCAACAGCGACCTCCCTGGCACCGGAGCTCCCTGGCAAGTGGAAGCTCGACTGGGGCAGAGATCTCCCGCTGCTTAAAGGGAGGCCCATTTTACAGGTGAGTCACTGAACATTTATTAGGCGCCTGCTGTGTGCCGTGTGCTATACAAAAGGGCAAAGGCCTTCCTACCCTGGAGGACCTCAAACATGGCTATATGGACAAAGCCTTGATGGACAGGCTCAGGCATCAATGGGGAGCGCAAAGACAGAGAGAAACCTGAGTCTCGGGGAGGAGGCAAGGCCCCACGGGTGGCAAGGATGAGATCTAACCCCGGACCCCAGCCTCCAGACCCGGCGGAGGCTGGACCAGACTTGTGGGGCTCGCTTCTGGCCCGGAGAAGCTGTGCCCTCGGGGGGCGGGGCCGGGGAGAGGGGCGGGGCCTCTGGGAGGTTCTAAGGGCCGAAGCTTGGGCTCGCGGGTTCAGCTCGCGCACGTCCTCATTGGCTTATCCCCCGCCCAATCAGAGAACGGCGTCGGCAGGCGCTCGCTGCGCATTGGGCCGGCCGGCGGCCTGCGGGTTCTGATAGGCGCGAGCTCCAGGCGGGGGCGGTGGCTCCTGTGCG
>JAJPUD010011154.1:38503-56216 GCA_023553655.1 Myrmecobius fasciatus | reverse complement strand
ATGGGTAAACTTAGGATGTCAAGAAAATATGAAGGGGACACTCCCACCCCCAAATCAAAGGGAACTTAACTTAAAGTTAACTATGGTAAACTTAAAGGAGGCATTGATGAGAATTGCCTGGCATGGGCAGGCATGTTTTGATTTCAATTTGCATTGTTGGAGAGAATAGTCAAATCTCTCTCTCTCTCTCTCTCTCTCTGTATGTGTATATGTATTCTAGATGTATGTGTATATGTAATATATAAAGTATATTTTTGTGTCTATGTATTATAGATGTGTATAGTATATATATATGTATGTGTATATATATGTAAATATAACATATATAAAGGATATGTACATATATACATGCACACACAAGGGAAGAATATTTTAAATAAACAAAAGTGTTTTCCCTCTGATGCCTTTTATTCCTTTTTTTGATGCTCTGCTATGTATTTGATTTATGTATACCTCTGACACAATTAGAATTTTACACTATAAATATAAAGTAGGTAGGTAGAATAATAAATAGAATGCTGAACCTGAAGTCAGGAAGAACTGAGTTTAAATCCAGCTTCAGATACTTCCTAGCTGTGTGACTGTGGGTAAGACACTTAACCCCTATTTACCTCAGTTTTCTTATCTGTAAAATGGGGATAATAATTGCACCTATCTCCAATGAAGATTCACAAAGATTAGTAAGTGGTTAAACCTGTTATTTCAACATGCAATTAGGAGCAAAACCAGAACTGGACCTAGCACCCATGGTATATAGCTGAATATTCTTTTTTAACTCTGTCACAGAAAA
Organism: Myrmecobius fasciatus; assembly: GCA_023553655.1. Taxonomy (NCBI): domain Eukaryota; kingdom Metazoa; phylum Chordata; class Mammalia; order Dasyuromorphia; family Myrmecobiidae; genus Myrmecobius; species Myrmecobius fasciatus. The sequence continues at coordinate 55,426 of JAJPUD010011154.1, read as the reverse complement.
TCCAGGCTTTATATGATGTATTCCACAGTTAACATGATTTTCTTTTTCCATATAAGTAAGTTGCTAATTCACTTAGGTTTCCACCCAGATAATAGTAATCATTTTTATATTTTCAGGACCACATTTCTCATAGCTTTAGAACAGAAAGGGGCCTTAGAGACAGTCTAGTCTAACTCCCTCTTTTTAAAGATGGAATCTACTTCACTGAGAATTAAAATGATTTGCTCAAGATTATATAATTTGTGTTGGAGACAAAATTTGAACTCAGTTCCAAAGACAATACTCTTTCCTTGTTGCTTCTCTGATGGCTATTTAAATATATGTATGTGTGTATATATTGTATACATGGATACATATACATGTATGTGAGTATTATCTCGTATCTAGTTCTATTCCTGAATATACTTACCTTATGACCTTTATTAAAATCAAACCAGTTGGCAAGAATTTGTTACCATTGTTTAGTCCCTTTCAACTCTTCATGGCTTCATCTTCTTGGCAAAGATATTAGAATGGTTTGTGATTTCCTTCTCCAGCTCATACTATAAATGATGGACCTGAGGCAAACAGGGTTAAGTGACTTGCCAGAGTCACCCAGCTGGGAAGTGTCTGAGGCTAGATTTGAGTCCTCCTGACTCCAGGCCCGGCACTCTACCCACTGTGCCCCAGCTGCCCCGGGACAAGAAAATACTCATTCGTTTTCCTAAGTATGTTGTCCTCTTCCATTTGCCTTGTGGGTTTTGCAATTCTCATCTGATCATGTCTCCAAGTCTTTCCAGCTCTTTTTTATTTGCTTTCTTATCTGTCTTCTTGATTTTCCAGGAAAAGGTTTCTAAAGTGCGCTGGGACCTGATGATGAAAACGAAGGAACACACTAAGAAACTTCAGCAAATGAACGAGTTATGTATTGAAAAGCAGAAGCTCGAAAGCCGTTTGAATACTCTGCAAGCTCAGCAGGTATGCTTCTGCCCTAGTCTTGCTTGGCACTCTGTTGGCATCTCTGAGTAGAATCAAATGGGCTTGGCAAATCTGCTAGCGACTCCTGAATGCAGGGACACTTTACCTTCTCTTTGGTACTTTCTCCTCTTTGATTTTCAGTCATATAGTATACTGAACAGAAAGATGTGTTCTTTCCTGGGCACTACTTCTTTCTCAATACCTCTTCTCCATAGAACTCACTATCTCCAATTCTAATGATCACCTCTAGGCATATGTGTGTGTATATATATATATGTATATATATATACATGTATATATATATATATATATATATGTATATATAGTGTGTATATAAATATATATATGTGTGTATGTATATATGCATATGTATGTATATACATATATACATTTATGAATATTTCTCACTTAAACTGTAGTCCAAAATCACCTATTATCTCATAATAGCTCTAACTTAATATGTCCCAAATGGAACTCATTATCTTTCCTCCCTGAATCAACTTTATTCCTAACTTAACCATTTTTGTCCATTGCACCACCATCCTTGTTGCTATTGCGGTAACCATGTCCATATTATGCAATATAGTTTATCTCCAGTAGAAGGAATTGGGACTATTGGATATCTTTTATTCCTTAATGTTTAGAATGGTACCTTACAAGACACAAAAAAGACGATTAATAAATGTTAGTTGGATTACTTATGTAAGTTGGCAACTTAGTCCCATTAGTTGGGTGTCATAATTGTGAATTGTTGAAAATTGAAGATCACCTGTTTAAGACAAAGTCCCTATCTTCAGGGAGTTTAAATCTATTTGGAGATGGGAAACAATGCATAAATGTTGAGTTAAGTAACAATACAAGAACTCCTTGAGAGCCTTTCTTCATATCTCAGGACTTAGTACAATGCCTCATCCATAGAAAGTGATTAATAACTGCTTGCTGACTGACAATTCACTCTAGCAATTTAAGAAGACTTATTAGCAGCAAATTAACATATAGATGTTCAGAGGAAGTAAAGATCACCACCACTGGCTTAAATAATCAGGCAAGCCTTTACTGAAGAGAAATAATTCAAATTAAGACTTAAAAGATGAGAATTTGGATGGAGGGAGGGAAGGAGCAAGTGCTTTAGGAAAAGTGGTAATAGGTAAGGTAAAGGTGAACTGGTATAGGTGGGGGGGAAAAAAGCCCTGTAGTGTTCATGTGATAAGTCTGAGGGCATCTTGTGAAGAAACTTACAGTTTAGATTTCTATCCTACAAGTAGTAGGGAGTTAATGAAAGTTTTTCAGCAAAGCAGATAGTGCCATCCAAGCAGTATTTTAGAAGGATTAGCACCTACCATAGTGCCTTGGAAATGGCATAGTGAAATGGAAGTTCAGCGAATATTTATTAGTTAGAGGTAATTAGAACGGGGCAGTGGTTTGAATAAATTAAAAAGTTGCCTCTTCCTGAAGACAAGAGTTAGGAGGCTTTTAAAGTAGCCCACATATACAATGACAAGGGCTAGAACAAAGTATTTATGGTTGAAAAGAAATGGCCATATTCTCTGGGATAAATGAAATCCAAATAAAGTTCTTTTCTTATTTGGAAATGTCAAATTAAGGATCACATTTCAAATGAAAGGATCATTAGAACACTGTGACTGTCAGCTGGAGGAGTAGGAGATTCAAAGTACCATTATCAGAAATTATAAAATTGGAAATGTATCATTGTTAAAAGACAGGACTATCCAATTTCAATAGACTTGTCATGGAAAGTAACATCCACATCCAGATAGAAAACTATAGAGACTGAATGTGGATCAAAATATTAGTGTTTTCACTTTTTGTTGTTGATTTGCTTGTTTTTTTTCCTTTCTTGTGTTTTTTTTCCTTTTGATAAGATTTTTTGTGCAGCATGGCAAATATGGAAACGTTTAGAATTGCACATGTTTGATCTATATTGGATTGTTGCTTTCTTGAGGAGGTGAAAGGAGGAACGAGGAGAAAAATTTGGGACACAAGGTTGTGCAAAGGAGAATGTTGAAAACTATCTTTGCATGTATTTGGAAAAATAAAATATTATTTAAACAAAAGAGAAAGGGGGCCATCAGATTAAATCAACAAGCATGTTTAGAGTGCTTATTATTTGCCAAGCACTCTGCTAAGGATTAAAAAAAAGTCCCTGCTTTTGAGTGGCTTGTAGTCTCATGAAGAAGCCACTAGGTATTTACAAGAAATATAGTATAGATGAGAGGAATTCTCAAGAGGAAAAGTCACTAGTAACTAGTAGGAGTGGGGATGAGGAAGAACTTCATGCAGAATATGAGATTTGATATTTTTTTTAAAAGGCAGGGAAACTGAGAGAAAAGAATTCTAGATAAGGGGAGAAACCAATAGAAAAGAGAGAAATATATTAGGGGAATATATTTAAAATTTTATTTAAAACAAGTTTGGATGTACCTGACTTTGATAATTATCCACATTTTCTATGTCAGGACTAGGGCATTATATTGTTATCACTTTTTATATACACAATATCCTTCAGTTTGTCTTTATGTTTATAAATATGTTGTTCAATTGTTCAGTTGTGTGTCTCTTCATAACCCCATTTGGGGTTTTCTTGACAAAAGTGCTGGAATGATGGATTGATATAATACTTTTAAAATATTATTTTTTAACAATCCTGGGAGGAAGTTATTATTATCCCCATTTACAGATGGGAAACTTGAGGCAGGTGTAAGATCATACAACTAGTAAGTGTTTAAGGTCATATTTTAACTTGGGCCTTTCTGAGGAGATCCATTGCTCTATCCACTATACTCTGAAAGAGATTTCTTTCTGGATAGATCCCTCAATTTAAGAGAACAATTGATCACCATCTCTGCCTCTGTTTCTCTGTCAGGAAGGCTCTTTTGTTAAGTGGTAGAAGAGAGGGAAAAAATGTCATTTTTCAAATGGGAATAAATCAGATGCTCAAAGCAAGAATGTGTTGTGGTTTCTCCCCCCCTCCCCCAATAGGGCAATGCCTTCCAGGGTCCTCCGAAAGCAGACATTTTGGCTAGAGAGAAGATCACCGAACTGATCCAGATCCAGGCTGAAAAGATTTTAGCTTTGAAGGAAGAAATTTCTATCTTGCGGCGGAAAGGTGGTCTTATCCTCCCACCAATTAATAATGCCCATTAAGTGGAAATGTACCTTATTAATTGCTGTTTTCCTATCTATCCTCTCCAATTCTTGTCACACACATCACTAAGTCTTGCTTCTCCTATCTGATATCTGTAAGGGAAAATATATGTAGACACACACACACACATGCACGCACATTCCTCCAAATAAAAGGGGATCAGTCTTGTTTGTTCAAATTCAGCATATCCTATCTATCTATATGATAGTTTTTAAAAGAGCTTGTGGCTTGGGTTCCAGCTTGAGAGTCTCCCATGCAGATTCAGCAGCTAAATAGGTCATTCTGGGCAAAAGTCCCCAAACCACAGCCTTTTTGAAGTTTAATAAGCAAGGAAGAACAGCAGTGTCTGCTCCTTCTTCCCAATTTCATTCTGGGAAGATAGATCTATCTGAACATTTCATAAATAGATCTTTCTGGTTCTTCATATATTCAGAAAAGATGTGGGCTCATTTTCCTGAAGGGTTTTTATAAATGATCAAACTGAAGGTTAGAGAGAAGACTAAACATTTATTTAGAAGTTACAGTGTTTGTTTTTACAGAGCTATGTTGCCACAGATTATTGAATCTGGAAGGTTTGTTAATGCTTATAAAGTACTGTACACATTTTAGTCTGTTCTGGTCATACCATGAAAAAAATCACTTCCGGTTGTACCAAATTCAGCCGATCTGTTGAGTTGGATTTTTTTTCCTCCAGGATGTGTTATGACCAACCATGTTTAGCTCTCACAGAGGATATACCTAATGTATGTTTTCCTTTCTTTCTTTCCTAATGGGCGCTCAGCACTATCCCTGGTAGTTGTGAAAGTTGGAAATAAAAGGTTGCTTCTGTACCCAGTATGTGTCTGATGATAATCTCTCTTGCTTGTTTGTTTCTTCTCAAACTGCGGCTTTACATTTTCAACCCGGTACACTTCACTGGATGGGATTCCATATGTCTCTCCAGTATGTTAAGGAACATATACATTTATTTACAAGTGCATAAATATATAAATATGGCTGTAATAGAAAAATAAATACCCATTTTTCTCTGTCTCTTTTTAAAACAATATAGTCTTTTCAGGAAAGTGGCTTTAGCCTAAATTGTGGGAGGTGGAGTCTCAAAAGACACGTGTATTGGTGGGCTGGATGAGAGTCTCCTTCCAGGGTCCTGTCCTAGATAGGTGCCTGGTGGGTGGTGAGGACACCATTCTCCTCCTCTCACTTGCAAGGAGTGAGGGCTATCCACCTCTTCGACTGGTACGAGACCCAGGCAGCAAGGTGGACCTAAGGTGAGAAAAGGAAGGAAAATTAAAACCCAAACACTAAAAGGAATCAAACTGTAGCCAGATAAATTATTTCACCCATCAGTAATAGGAGACAATTAATCTGGCTCTGAAAGGTCAGATTTGCATGTAACATAAATCTTGTTTGTTATTATCTTCCAAGATGATCTACCCCAATTAGCCATTTCAAAGGTGTACAGAAAGAGCCACTATTATCTGGGCCATACCTAAGTATTCCTGTGACAGGAAGAACATATTCCCAAACTCAGGAGCAAAGGCTTTTTGGAAAAAAATTCTGAAGAAATCTTAGCAACATTTTAAAAACTCCTAGCCCCAGAGGGCTCTTTCTTTCCCAAGCTGTTCACATCTCCATGATTAATTATTCCTATTTGACATTTAATTACACCAGGCCAAAGGGATCTCATCAAGCCAACTTCAGCCTTTTATATCATGTCCTAAAAAGATCCAGAGGACTCATGAAGAACACTATCCATCTCCTGACTGAGAGGTGATGGACTAAAGAGACTGATTTTTGGACATAAGAAATATGCAAATTTGTTTTGCTTGGCTATGCCTGTTTGTTGAAACTTTTTTCTTTTGTTTTTTTTCAATAGGAAGGGATGGGAGGGAAAGAAAATAAGTGCTTATTAACTTTAAAATAGAGTTAAATTAAAAAATAATAATCTCCAAGTGTCCTATATATTATCCAGAAGCATGCTACTCAGTAAAATGGTAATTGGCAATATTCCCCAAGTCCCCAGCTTCTACTAATTCCTATGGAAGACTGGCCCCAAGAAAGCAGAAATAGGAATGGCTTTAAGGAACTTGGAGAAAAGGCAGTACAAAGAGTTATTATTATGTTATTTGTAAGATTTTGGCTCCTGATTCACTGGTTAATGTAAACTTATTCCTTAATTAAGAAGCAAGACCCAACAGGGCAGTGTATTTCTGGGTGATTAGAGGCTGCCTCAGTGTGAGAAAAAGCAACAGGAATTTGATAATGACCCTGAAAGTCATAGTCCAGGAGAGCTTACTACTTAGCTGCCATGGGAAATTTCTGCTCTTACTGGTCAGGGTAGCCCAACGCCTGCAGTGTTACATGATCTACCTGGACCTCCCCCTCTGCACTTCAGCCATGGTAGAGCTTCCACCCCCTTTCTTCCATTTCCTCTCAATTTAAAAGCTATGGAGAATGCCCCACTATATCCTGCCAGGGATAGAACTTTACTCTGCACAGACCTGGATGAAATGGAGAGTCCCACAGTCCTTCCCGCCGAGGGCTTTCAGATGTATTCCTTATCCCCGACTGGCAGATGGTAGCCGGTTGTTCCTGAAGATGGTAGCATTCATCATGGGACTGGAGCAGCTGGTGAGTAGAGTCATCTGGGAGAGTGTACAGGAAGGTGTTCTCTTCAGGGCTAGAGTCCAGTTCTCTATAAGGCGACAGAACAAGCACGAAGCTGAGGCAAGGTCTGGGTTTTCAGCCTCAGTACAATTCTTTTGTCCCCTCCCCCTTTGTGGACTGTTTTCCTTTTGCTCCTCTTAAATGTCTGCTATTCTGTAGGTATATATATATATATCATAGGTATAACACTGGAGATATAAAACAAAAGCAAAAAACAAACCCAAATTCTGCCCTCAATGAGCTTATATTTATTCCATCTGGTGAAGACCTTGGAAGGTTCATTATCCATTTTCCCTTGAAAAACCAGTATAAAAGATTATTTAGCTATTCACATGCCATATCATCGTGTCTACTGTTAAATTCCAATACGGTCGTGCTGGCTTTGTGTAATTACATAGTAATATAGCAAGGGCATTTTCCACAGCATATGGGAGGGTGCAGGTGTATGTCTGAGCTACTCAGAGGACACACAAGCTAAAACACGTACATGTACTTGGATGCACCTGCCCTATAGGCAAGGGAAGCATCACAAGCCAGCTAACTCAGAGAACCTATGTCCTAGAGAGGCAGAAACATTTGAACTGTAAACAATTTGACAGTTATTTTGGCCCTCAGAAATGGCTGTTCTGAAGACTTGGGGAGCTTTGAAATTCTTGGAATAAACTAAGTTTCTTGGCTTCCTTCATGTTGGTCTTGGAGAGCAAATTGTCGGGGTGGGATGGTTACCTCATTGCTTGGTGGCTTTTCTCATGTCCATTTCCAAGGATTTTTCCTTGCAGCAAGCTGCTGTTATGATCCTGCTGTAAAAAGGTGAGAAGATGACAAGAAAGTCTTAGAGAGTCTGGGATTCTTTGCCCCATCATCAAGATCTAGTCTCAGAATGAAGATAATCTGGGATTGAAAACATGGGCAAAACCCATCTGAGACCAGTTAGGGTGGACGAGGAGTTTGGGAGCTCAACAACCAGCCCTCAATAATTCTATTTAGTTGATCTAGAATGTACTCTAATCACCACACAAATCCAATAGGTATGAGTTACCTGTTGAAGTTCACCTGGGCTGTACTCTTGAGTTTTCACACCTGGATAGCCCAGGCCGGCTGAGGGACAGGCCCCCTTAACATGTAAACCATTGACGTAGGGCTGTCCGTTGGTGTAGGGCTGCCCGTTGGCTCGTGGGGTGGAAATCCCTCTCAGAGGCACCATCGTGTATTGGCAGGAGGAAGGCAGCAGAGCCGTGCTAGGGAAACCCAGGTCGGCAGTTTGCTCTGGAAGGAGAATTGAAGAGAGATGTATACTCAGAGTGGGGAAGCACAGGACAGCTCGGGGGCCTCCTCCATAAGCTTCATGATGAGTCTTTCAGTGGAACTGCTGGCCACAGAGACAGAAAGGGAGTGGGACTTGGCATTTCTCCCAGAGATACCAAGGGGGAGTTTCCCATTTCTTCCCAGGAATGCCTAAGAATTGTCTCCCACCTTCCTGGCTCCTTACAAGGTGAGGTTGGGGTCAGGAGAAAACAGGCTTGCCCTGGGTTGTCGATTGTAGTTTATACACATGGATGATAAGAGGGCTGACCAAAGGTAATGGTTGAACAGGCAAAGCAAGAGCAGGAACTGATTGAGAAAGAAAAAGGCAGCTGGTGTTGTCAAAACAGAGGGTAAAAATAACAGCTTGAGCCAAGAGAAATAAGGCAAAGACAAAGGCATGGTGGCCACTGGGAGAACACAGTTTTACATTATCAAATCAGCTTAATTTATATTATTAGAGTGGGTTGATTAATTAATAGGGGGTCAATCAGTCAATAATCATTTATTAGGCACATAACATGGACTTTAATCCCCTATTATGCAATCCCATATCAAGCATTTATTAAGCCATACTATGTATGTGTTAGACACTGGGCTAAGGACAAAGGATTCAAAGCAAGGCAGAGATATGAACTTTGTCCTCTGGTAGCTCCCAGGGTAAGGGGCTGGGTCTCACTTATCTTCACCTTCTGATGGGGTCTCTGGGGGACCTGATCCCTGGAACAGATGTGTACAAAGGCACAGCACTGCTCATCCTGGTGCCCTCACTACAAAGTCCCTCTCACTTCCTAGCTTAGCACAGGTAGCCCCCATGTTGCCCAGAGAGTCACTTACTTTGTTTGGACCATGCTCTCCATAAGCAGAAAGGTATGAAGGCCACGATGATAAGGACGATTGAGCCCAAGACTACTCCCACAATCAGGTAGGGCAGGTCACTGGAGCGAGCCACCATAGCTCCAGGGCCCCCAGGACGATCCCCGGGATCTGGAGGCAGTATTGGTGGTGGGGCTACAGTAGGGGGCAGGAGCCGGCCTGGTTGACCAGAAGGCTTCCGGGCTGCAAAGAGATTTTTTTTTTTAAATCAATAAATGTTCATGGATATTTACTCAGCATCAATCAGAACTTTCTGTGGGTGTAGATGTGGATTAACAGGGATCAGGTTCCTATGGCTAGGTCACAGGGCTGTGCTGAAGCCAGGTCATACCAGGTCCTGGGAGCTTATAGTTATATTTTCAGTGTGAGCATTCATAACATGGAAAATGATCAATACAAATCAGGACTTGATTTGTTGTTTTGCTGATTCTCTAGACTTAAGAAAGCGATGTAGAAAACATTAATAATGAAAGTTAAATAAGCATATATGTATATTTCCCCTTCTGGAGAGCTGGTTGTTAAACATTTACCAGCAGACTTCTGGTCCCAATACTCCTTAAGAATGTGTCCAAACTTTGTAAGCAATGTGAGTAGCTGAATAGAAATTTCAGTATTCTGGAAACTTGAACGTTGTGTTTCAAATTGGGATCTCAGTTCAGCAATCCAAAAATGATGCACTGGGAACGATGCAGTTAGCACAGCAACTGAATGGTAATGGGCATTCAACTACCTGAAGCCAAATAAAGAGGAGTGGTAGTCCTTGTGCCATCTGCACCAGTCAAAAGAACTGGGCAAGGGAGAATTTACATATACCCCAACGATTCTGTATGAGCTACAAGAGAGCTGGAGAATCTTCGGTGAATACACAGATCCTCTACAATTTATTAATATGGGTGACATTGGGAATCATCAGCAAAACCCTGGGGTCAAACAATGACTGGGAAACAGTCTTGGGGAATGGTAAGCTTCTGATTCCAAGCTCTGGGTCACTCTATTAATTAAAGCTGGAGCACGGCTGGAGAACAACAGCATGAGAAGGACAAAATCCTGGACTTAGTGACAGGACAACAGGGCCCTTTTCCTGGCTTCCATTTCTACTTTCATTTCCTGATTTTCTTTGCAAGTGTTATTACATGCTTTGTCTCACTTTCTCCACCTGTAAAGTAGTGATAATGAAACCTGTCCTGGGATGTGAGAACTGATCCATTGCTCTTGGCTTGGCATCTATCAGCTCAAAATCACTGGGAGTTATTATTATTCTCAGCAGCTCCTAACTCAGCCACAGGATGTATTCCAAAAGTTCACCTCTAAGTCAATCATCTGGCACTTAGAATGCATTTTCCCATAGAAACAATGACACATGCATGACATTCATGTTCCCAAATCATTCCACAAGGTTATTTGAACTTTAGTGATACAGGCTTAATAGCATTCAAACTGCACAGTTTCCAGAAAGCAAATACAGGGGAGTTGGGGAAAACAGGCCAAGTCTCAACATGTGAATAGAAAAGATACCTCTATGGATCAATCTCTAATTCCTCTGGTATCCTGAATTGGGGAGGGAGGGAACAAACCTGTATCAAGTGCCCATTAAGTGCCAGGCACTGTGCTAAATGTTTTATAATTATCATCTAAATTGATCTTCCCAACAAGCTTGGATGGTAGGTACTTATTTTATCCCCATTTTACAGTTGAGAAAACTGAGGCAAACAAATTAAGCAATTTGCCCACAGTCTAAGAGTCTGAGGCTGGATTCTCCCCACCAAGCTGCCTCAATTTAGAACTACAGCATGACAGATTGCTTTTTTCTCTGCAAATGACATCATGTATGCAAAGCACTCTGTAAACTCTAATGTCCTCCAGAATGTGGTGGTGTAGGTCAGTTGTGGACCACAGTACTCCTAGCTATGGGGTTTTCTTGGCAGACACTGGAGTGGTATGCTATTTTCTTCTCCTGTCTATTAAGGCAACTCTGCCTCACATAAATCTAATTTACAGGCAAGTCAAGGTATTCCCTATGATGTCATTGGTCCTCTTTGGAAAAAAACACAAAAAAATAAAGGATGAATAACAATAAAAAAAGAGATGTTGTCTGAGGCTGGATCTGAATTTAGGTCTTCCTGACTAGACCCAGCACTCTCTCCCCTGGGCCACCTAGCTGGCTATTGAAATACAAACACTAATAATTATGAGTTGGAGCAGAGTGGAGAGAAGTACCTTTGGTTTCACAGATCATCACATTGCTGAATTCACTCTCTCCCCCCTCATTGAAGCATTGCATCTTAATGTCATAGGAGGTCTCTGGCTGCAGGTGGCTGATGGAGTGCCAGTAGCGGTCCCCTGGGGAAAAAATATGCTTCATAGTCACAGAGTGAGCCACAGGGTTGTAGAAGCGACTTACATATCTAACTTGTAGTTTCTAAGCATTTCCCCAAGATAGCTCGCTACTCTGTCTTATTAAGCAGCATGGGTGTCCGAGACAGGGTCTGTGTATCATGCAATGAAGCCACAGATAGAGATCACTAAACTGGACAGAGCACTGGTATCATAGCTTTAGAGCAGGAAGAAACCCTTTATGTGTCTCTAGAGGTAACACTCCTATTTTACAGAGCAGGAAACTGAGGCTCAAAGTAGTTAATAGAGTTGCCTCAGGTATGTGATGGAAATGGGATTTGACCTGGGTCCTCAGACTCCAAATCCAGTGATTATTTCCTTTTCCCCTCGTTCCATGCTGCCTCTTCCTCATGGAAGCAGCCCAGTCTCAGGCTCTCCATGACCCCAAGCTCTGGGGACACGATGATACCATATACCATATCATAAGAATCTATATCTAAGAAGCTCATTACTGAAAGCTGAACACTTTATGTGCGTTTTGTGTGTATGTCTTAGGGAAAAAAATCTAACCACCAAATCACCTGGTGTAGTCTTACCTTCCACTACATCCTTCTTGTAGTCACTGTCATTGTCACTGTCTGTGGGGCGATAGTAGATGTAAAAGCCATGGATTGGGGTGTTGTTGTTACTGGCTGATTTGTACTAGAAGGAAGGGAAGAGAAACCAGTTATCAGTGGAATGGAGAGTCAGTCAAAGCAAACTCCCTGTTGTTTTGGAAACTTCCCTTCCCATGAAGCTGAGCTTCTTTACTTCACATGGTATGGCTTTGTAAAGTTCCCCCCCCCACGTAGTTTTTCTTCCTATAGAGTAGAGTTCAAAACTATGTGCTTCTTGAAAAATGCTGTAGAAATTTAACTGTGTTCCCAGAGATGGTTCCTTACGTGTGTGTGTGTGTGTGTGTGTGTAATCAAAGAAGCGGGGATACTTCTGTCCCCATTGTTTGCCTCCTGAATGGTAAATTCCATGTATTATGAGGATTTAGAGGCTTTGGTTAATTTTGGAGGTCTATCAGACAAGGTTTGCAAGATATACCCCATTGCAGATCCTATTACATGGGGACTCCATATTTAGCATTTGTCCTTAGATCTGCCAATTCTCAATCCCAGTAAAGGTAGAATGCAAGAATTTAGGAGTAGCCTGAGAAATCAGAAGAGTTTAGGAAACTTTTTGGAAATTACTTCTGCCAGGAGAGAGCGCACTAAGGATTAGAAATTAAAAATCCATCTCATACAAGGAGTAGCAAAAGGCTACTCAAGGAGTTAGCAAAAACCCTAAATTGGGAAATGAGGGAATAACTTTTTCCAGTAGTTTAAATATTCTTAAATCAACTTCCACCCCTTACATGAAAAATGAAAATTTTTTTTACAAAATTAAAAAAAATTTGGATGAAATAGAACCAAGTTTCTGCTTACCACCCACTTCAGCATGATGGTGGTCTCATTGACAGCATCAGTGAAGGTGATATAGGGCCCTGTAACAGGCCTCTCATACACACGGTTGCTGTATCCTGATACCATATAGGGTCGGGAAGCAGCACTAGGCTCACTCTCTCCTAGGATGTTTAGAGCACGGACACGAAACTTGTAGGAGGTACCTGATGGGAAAAACAAACTCACTGGAGCAAGAGGCTAGGGAGCATGCAATTTCTCCCCCTTCTTCTTGTAATCCAAAACTCAGACTTGGTTGATTTTTTCCCCAAGCTTTCCTAACTCATCAATCTGCGAGACATCAATTGACTGCTCCCTATAATTCTAAGAAAACTTCCAGGCAATGAAGCAACCAATAGGCATTTGTTAATTACCTACTGTTTACCAGGTACTGTGCTAGGTAATTGGGATATAAATAAAGGGACAATGTGGAGGGAGAAACATCAAGATTTGGCAACTGATTCAACATGTGGAGTAAGGGAGAGTGAGGAGGAGTTGAGGATAATGCTGAAATTACAAATGAAGGAGTCTTAAAAAATGAGAATGACTTCAAAACAAATAAGGAGGTTTGGGAGAGGGAGGGTCTGGGAGAAAAATAAGTGGACATATTGAGTTTTGAGATATTTCTGGGACATCCAGTTAGAACTGGTCAACAGAAAACTGACAATTCAAGAGGAAGGAGAAAAAGAGAATGGACATTTATTTAGTAAATTCTATATGAAAGACGTTAAATGCTTTACAAATATTATCTCATGTGATTTTCATATGGGACATAGGTGCTAGGATTAACCCTATTTTATAGTTGAGGAAACTAGTGTACACAGATTAAATCACTTGTCTGGGCCCATATAGCTAATAAATGTCTGAGGCTAGATCTGAACTCAGGTGTTTGTATCTTAAAGCCCCTTAAGGTATGGATAAAAGGCCCGGTTGGAAGCCTCTTCTTGCTGAGCTCAAACCTACGCTCAGATACTTCCTAGCTGTATGATCCTGGGCAAGTCATTTAACCCTATTTGTCTCAGTTTTCTCTTCTGTAAAATGAGCTGGAGAAGAAAATGACAAACTACCCCAGTATCTTTGCCAAGAAAACCCCAAATGGGGAAACAAAATTGTACAAAACTGAAAATGACTGAACAATAACAATTTCTCATTTCCAGGTCCAAAGCTCTATTCATCTAACTTGCTTCAATGTTCTTTTGCCTTTCCTTTGGACTAATAGAAGCCTATCACCCCAAATTGTAAAGAGACTTAAAAATACTCAAATCAGATTAGGGTGAGAAAGGACATTTTGTTTTCTAAGAGGATTCTATAACATTCGGGCAATACAGAATCATGGGATTTTAGATCTATAGATAGAAGGGACCTCAGAGACCTTCTAATACAATTTCCTTATTTTACAAACAAAGAAATTGAGGAAAGTTAAGTGAAAGTTGTGAATAGGTCACAAAAGTAGTTACCCTCAGAAGAACAAGTTGAACTCTAGAACCGGTGCTATTTCCACTGAGGTATCTTAGAAGACAGACTGAAGCAAAGGCATTTTTATTTGCTTCTGTCCTTTTCCTAATAATAATTTTGTGAATTATTATTATTATTATTTGTAAATTATTTTTTAGTCCTGTCTGACGTGTAATGATCCCATCTAGAGTTTTCTTGGCAAAAACACTGGAGTAGTTTTCCATTTCATTTTGCAGATGAGGAAACTGAAGCAAACAGGATTAAGTTACTTGCCCAGGGTCCCACAGCTAGGAAGGCTCTGAGGCAGATTTGAACTCAAGTTTCTTAACTCTAGGCCTGTTGTTCTATTTACTATACCACCTAGCTATGCTCCCCCCATTCCCATTATAATAGCTACTATTCACATAACACCTTAAAGTTAGCAAAAATCATTAAATATGCCATCTTACTTTTCAAGTAGATACCATTAGGTTAATGGGTTAATTATAGGGCAGAGTGTTATCAATAGAATAGGGAAGCTTTCATCAGAGAGAATCACCTGGAGTTCTGGAATTTTTGTGGGGCTGAGCTTACCTGGCCCAGCAGGCACTTATGAACCATGTTTGTTTAACTGACCTGAACCACCAGTGACTCCATTCTCCCTACCTTTTTCCAGGCCTGTGATCTCCACTGACAACCGAGAGGGAGGGATGGCACTGGTGGCCAGAATCCAGTCCCCAACTTTCTTGAGCTTCTTGTATTCCACTCGGAAGGACTGAATCGGGAAGCCACCATTTCCACGGGGAATCCAGGTCACATACACGGACGTCTCAGAGGCCATGGAAATGGTGGGCCGGTCTGGGGCTTCTGGGGCTGAGGGAAGGACAAGTCAAAGATGCGACAAGTTACTCTTCACTGGTGTAACTGCAGACTTCTAAGAGTTGGAAGATCTTAGAAACAGGCTTATCAAAATGAAAATTAAGTGATGATAATAGGCAGTAATTGATAACTTTTATAAAACACTTTACCTATAATTTTTTTCTTGCTCTTACAACAACATGAGGGAGGAGCTATTATTATCTGCATTTTATAGAAGAAGAAACAGATAGCCAGCAAGAATATGAAATAGGATTTAAATTTAGGTCTTCCTGACCGACCATAACATATCAGTCAGAAGGCCCCTGATAATGGCTGGGCTGGGCATATATCAGCTAGTTGGCAACTGTAAATAAGAGGGTTGTAAATTTACATTGAAGAGTTCCCTTTATAGCACCTCTGTAGGGAAGACTGTTAGTGTCTACACAGAATTCCATTGGTAACTGGTACAGATTGGCCTAAAACAGCAGGACCCTTTCTCAAAGCTTGAGTAACATGAGAAGGAGGAACAAGGTCCTTCTACTCTGCTTTCATCCAGCAGATGTCCATCATCCCAATTCCCAGAGAGAGTAGAGTGAAGAAGGAAATATTTTTATAATAGATATATATGTGTGTATGTATGTATATTTCTAATACATTCATTTAAATGCTTTTCTCTGGCTCCCCACCTCTCCTAAGAAGCATTTTGGGACAAGGTCTTGCAGAATCACGGGCCCTTATTACAATAGACCCCAGCAACCTAAAACAACAAAGTGGGCCTCTGGGACTGTGAATCCAGTTTGCCTACTTCCTCCTCCCACTGTATATGGCTGAGGCTCCTCTGTCTCCTTCCCCTCCCCAGCTGTTGTTAGCAGAGGCTTACGGGAGAGGCGGCTGTTGTCTAGCTGGTTGTTACTTTGGGTGCTGGCGCCTGGATCATCCCTCTGGATCTGCTGCTCCTTACTGGCAACAATCTCAGGTTTGGGTCTCCGACCTGTATTAAAAAGGGATCAAGTTTAGGGAGGAAGGGAGAGTGTGGTACATTTGTGTTTATATCTCACAGAGGTGTTACTCTGAGGAAGTGCTGGATGTTCTAAGAAGCTGATGTAAATATAAGGATGGGAAGCAGGAGAAAAGTGGCCTGGGGCAGAGGGAGCAGGATGTCCTATCTGAACATGCACAGTGTTTTGCCACTACAATCCACCATGTGGAGACTCCTGAAGTTCAACTTTTTCACTTGAGATTAGCAATAGGAAAAAGATTCTATTTATACTCAGTTCTGTCTCAGTAGCCAATCAAAAAGTCTCCTCCAATCCAGAGTAAGGGGCAGGGGGATAAGAAACAGTCATAGAATACTTGTGCATGCTCTGAATCCTGAACCCCAAACCCATGGGCAGAACCTTTCCCTTACAAAAGGGTATCAGCCCAGAGAGTGGGGAGATTGCAAGAGGCAATCTCATGGCTATACTCTAGGAACAGAACTTTCATTAGCCAATACCTTGGTAGAGAAATAATAACTAATGTTGTAAACAAATTCTTCAATTAGCACCTCAAATCAAAGATTCTTTTTTCTCTCTTTCAGACACACACACACTATTTTATTTTATTTTAAATTTATGGAATAAAGCATTTCTATAATAGTATAATAAAAAAGATGACTGCACATAAAACTGAAAATTTATTATGTATAACTTGCTATTCATTTTAGATATACAATAATTTTATATAAATTTCTTTTTTTTCTTCCCCCCCATCCTAGAAAGGTATTTGAACAAATAGGTGTACATGTATGTGCATATATATATGTACATATATATGTATGTACATTATATATATACTTATTCT